>ML098081.1:0-42673 GCA_003697995.1 Taxidea taxus jeffersonii | reverse complement strand
AAAAAAAAATAAAAGGATTCTAAAAAAAAAAAGACTCAATGAACCAACTTAGAGTTTCCCAATGGTGAATGCAAGCCTCAATATTAATAAGAAAAATGGATTTAAACACATCAAATATGTTTAAGTCCATTAATTCATGATTACACTTTAAAAAATAATCACTCATTGCCTTTATTAGTGGATGTTGGCAAATTAGCTGATTATTTTGAATCACACATTTATCTTGCCTTCTTACACAAACTATACCCTGGATAACCAAGTTACAGATGTACAGACATATTCTAGCTAATAAATAAAGAAGGAATAATAAGAGAAAAACATCACCATCTTTCAATCCTTAATGAATAAATGAATCTAGACTTAATCATCAATGACTGCTAACATAAAAGTAGGGAATAAAACAGGGCACTTGGTTGGCTCAGTCAGTTAAGTGTCCAACTCTTGATTTGGACTCAGGTCATGATCTCAGGGTCATGGGACTGAGCCCCATGTCAGGCTCTGTGCTCAGCACAGAATTTGTTTGTCCCTCTCCCTCTTCTTCTCTCCCTACTCATGTTCTCTATCTCTCTCTCAAATAAGTAAATAAATAATTTTTTTTTAAACAAAAGGTAGAGAAATTCAGGTAGTATGTGTCACTTCATGGAGAGCACAAAATCATGTATGAAGTAGTCTTATAAAAAAAAAACAAGATGCTAAAAAATACCCTTAAACTTGGATCTAATTAAGCCTCTAAAATCAACTACTAATTTAGAGAAAACACAGAAGTCTGAGGATACTTAGACTATATAAGTATTAAACTTAACAATGGGCATGCAATCAGCAAAATCCTGAGTATGAGAAATGCTACAGGGGATAAAAAATCCATGTTCTTCCAAAAATCAATTGCAAGAAGAAAAAAGATTGAAGGGGAACCTATAGATTGAAAGAGACTAAAAGGCTATTATCAATCAATTATAGTATCTAGCCCTTACTTAGAGTTTTAGGCAAACAAATAAGAATCCATTTACCCCAACTGCAAGATAATTGGAAACTAGAACACTGACTGGATATTTGTTGATTTTAATGAAGTTTTGTTCATTTTTAGGCATGACAATTGCATTGTGGATTTTTTAAAGTCCCAATCCTTTAGAAATACATACTGAATCACTCAGATAAAATGTCTGTGACTTGCTTCAAAATATTACAAAAAGAGGAAAAGTGTGTATGGTATAGATGACAGTGGCCATGGGTTGATTATTTTTGAGGCTGGGTGATGGGTACAGGAGTCTTGTTATAGAATTCTTTTTTTTTTTTAAGAGACGCCTGGGTGGCTCAGTAGGTTAAGCCTCTGCCTTTGTCTCAGGTCATGATCTCAGGGTCCTGGGATTGAGCCCCCCGCAACAGGCTCTCTGCTCAGCAGGGAGCCTGCCCCCCCGCCTGCTTCTCTGCCTACTTGTGATCTCTCTCTGTCAAATAAATAAATAAAATCTTTTAAAAAATTCTTCTTTTTATAAAGATGATTTATTTACTTGAGAGAGAGAAAAAAAGAGACAGAGAGAGGGGGAGAGAGCATGCATGTGTAGGAGGAGGGAAAAATGGAGAGGGGGAGAGAGAGTCTCAAGCAGACTCCCCACTGCACAGAGAGCCTGACATGGGGCTCAATCTCACAACCCTGAGATCATGACCTGAGCTGAAATCAAGAGTCAGGCATTTAATGAACTTAGCCACCCAGCTGCCCCTTGTTAGAGAATTCTATCTACTTTTGTATATGTTTGAAATTTTCATAATAAAAAATGTACCTATATAACATACATATATGACTTGAAAATACATGCATACATATATATGTGCCCAAATCCCACTTACTGGAATTGATCCTATGATATACAGGGGAAGCACAGCATATGCACACATGAGTTATACCAATTCAATCACAGGCATTCAGCATACAGAGAGGGAGAGGGGGAAAGCGGAGACAGAAGGAGAGACAGAGAGATAAAGACATAAAGAGAAAGATAGAAGACAGAGTTTAGAGAGACAAAGACAACAACTAAAATGGTGTAGCAGGTTATATCTGCCATTCTGCTCAAAGACCCTGCTATGCCTTAGAGAAAATATAAGGTGAAAACTGTGGTTCTGTTGCTCCCTCGTAAATCTTGGTCCCCATGTGCCTCTCAAAGAAGCACTTAGTAGATAGTGATCATCTCACTATGATTCTGGTGTTTAAAGATGCATATATGTCACTCAATATAGCTTATACCTACAAGGTCTTCTCTTCATTAGATGCTAAACCAGACTCAAAGATCTACTTCAATACTGCAGGAAAAACAGGCAAACAGGAATGATGAAGATATGGTATGCCAGCCTTTCTAAGGGAATTTTAAGGATGGTTTTGACTCTGGGATTTTTACCTACAGTTAGACAATTTAACAAAAGGATGCAAAAGTCCACTATACCCCATACACATGTGCAAGGATATGTGTAAAAAGATGTTTAATATATCATTTCAATATTTAAAAAACTGGAAAATATTAAATGTCCACTAATAGAAGATTGGTTAAGCATGGTGCATCCTCATAATGGATTACTTTATGAAGTCATTACAAAGAAGAAGGTAGATATTTTCTATCCACTGATAGAAAAAGATGTCTAAGACACAGTGTTACATGAAAAAAAACCCCACATGTCAGAATAATGTATACAGTGTATTTCCATTTCTGTAAATAACAAAAAGGAATAGACATATACCCATATACATACACACCACGGTTTTTATTAAAGGACATTTCTAGAAGAATAATGAGGTGTTACAAGAAACTGGCAATAGTTATAGACTTTGATGAGAGGGAATGGGAATTTGGAATAGAACAATGACTTCATTTTCATTATGTACTTTTCTTTATAGTTTGAGATCTTACTACATACATGTGTTCACACTTAAACTTTTGCTGAAGTATAACACACATGTAGAAAAGTGCATAGCTTATACTTGTACAACTCAATAAATTAGTATAACATGAGCACACTTCAGTAAGCACTACTCAGGAATCAAAATAGAACATCACCATCTCTAGAAGCTCCATCATGTACCCATCATTTTCCTTTCTTCCCTCGCAAAAGTTAACTCTTATCCTGATTTTTATTTATTTTTTTAAAGATTTTATTTATTTATTTGATAGACAGAGATCACAAGTAGGCAGAGAGGCAGAGAGAGGAGGAAGCAGGCTGTCCGCAGAGCAGAGAACCCGATGCGGGGCTCAATCCCACAACCCTGGGATCATGACCCGAGCCGTAGGCAGATGCCTTAACCTGCTGAGCCACCCAGGTGCCCCCTTATCCTGATTTTTATATCACAGTTTAGTTTTGTCTGGTTTTGAACTTTATAGAAATTAACTCAGATAGCATGTATTATTTAGGTTCTGATTTAGTTCGATGTGATGTTCATGAGAGTTTTCCAGGGGCACCTGGATGGCTCAGTGAGTTAAGCATCTGCCTTCGGCTCAGGTCACAATTCTGGGGTCCTGGGATAGAGCCTCATATCTGACTCTCTACTCAGCAGGGAATCTGCCTCTCCCTCTGACCCTCCCCCCACCATTTGTGCTCTCTCTCTCTCTTCCTGCTCTTTCTCAAATAAATAAGTAAATAAATAAAATCTTTTTTTAAAAAGTATCTTCCATGTTCTTGCATATAGCTCTAATTTGTTAATTTTCACTACTATACAGTATTCCATTGTACAAATGCACCACAATTTATTCATATATTCACTATTGATGAATATTTGAGTTGTTTTCATTATTTGATGGTACTAAATAATGCTGTAATGGACATTCCTGTATATATATTTCAGTAAACACATGCAGTGGAATTGCTGGGTCACTGGGTAGCCATTTGTATAGCTTTAGTAGATACTGCCAAATAGCTTCCCCAAGTGAGGGTCTGCCAGCAGTGTGTGAAAGTTGAATTAATTTTTCAAACAAATAACAACAAAAATAAAACCTTAATTCAATTAACATAAACAGTGATGATTTGGTGGGTATTTCTGTGTTTTTTTTTTCTGTGTTTAACTTGTAAAAATTAAAGTTAAAAACATGATTCACTGTGTTACTTAATGTGCTTATACAAGGATCCTATGACAGATCCCAATTTGAGTTTCATGTCAGGGAGAAGTTGATTTTTAAAGAGGAATATATCAGCTTTCTAATTCTTAGGTAAATATATACCAATGTAACCTTTACAGTTGACTGCCAAAAAATTCAGAGTCATAGTCAGTGCTCAACAGCCATAGCATTCCACTTATCCAAGGTATCTGGTAATACCTACTCCTTAAAATAGACAATTTTGTTCTATGCCTTACTTTGCATTATGTTTAAACTTGCAAGCTTCTTCAAATCCCTTTGAAAGCAAAAAGGATAAATTGTAAATAAATAAACCAAAAATAGTTCTAGCTCCAGATGGTGAAGTTTTAAAAGGAACTTCAAGAAATTAAGGTTAATGCAACCCAAGCAACAAAAGTACAGAAAGGAAGCAGTGTTCTGTAATGTGAGATTGGCCAACCAGCCTGTCACATAGTTGGTGGCCAAGATAATGTCAGGCTTATATGAGTTCTAGGTCCTCAAAACACAAAATGCTATGTTTTATCCTAAAGGGGGAAGGTGGAAAAAGCAGTGCCCTTCTAGGATTTGAGACCTTTTGACTCAATACTTATTAAACATGTCCTTTCTCCCAGAATCAAGCGTGATTTCTTCTCCTTCAAGTGGAATTAAATCTACCTTTGGAAGGGACACACAATCTACATAGTCTATGACTATATCTCTCAGTCATGTATTGCCACCCTGGAACATATTCCTAGCTGTACCTCCAGACAGATAGAATCCCACATTCTTCTTGGTCACTATCAGAAAGAACCGTAACTCTCCCAAAGGTCCCTCAAGTTTGGATGCTTTTCTGATGTTCAGTTAATGCTTGATGAACATATTAATGAATTTCTTACATCTTATGGTAGTAACCAGATGGACTTAACAGATCTTTCCATTTGGCAAGGCACTACGTCTGCTCAATTTCAATTGGATATCACAAAGAGTAGGAGCTCGTGGGAGAGAGAGGGAGCAAGCGAGCCTGGGCAGAGGTTTCCAGTAGGGTTTCTAGAGAACTGGGATTTAAGTGTAGCTTTGAAGTATAAGTAAGGTATAAAGATAATAATCAATGTGATATTTGAGAAATCAAATATACAGAGCAATGTATCCATAGACCAAACAAAGAGAATGAATATCAGGAAAGGGGATTTGGCTCAGTCCATGGAGGTCCTTGAATGCCAAACTAGAGATTTGGATTTTATGCTACTATTGAAGATTTATGAGTAGAGTGAGAAGAGCTTATGATGAAAGCAGCATTTCAGGAAACAAATCTGGCCATTATGTGCAGCACAGACTGGACTGAGGAACAAAATAAGTAGGGATTCCACTGCTATTGCTACAATCCAGGCAAAGACAACTAGTGTCTAAAACTAGGTGACAGCATAAGGGATAGAAAGGCAGAAACAGAGAAGAGGGCAAAAGAAGAATCACCAGGGTTCAGGACTGAATATGTGTACAAAAGGAGGCAGAAAAGGGAGTTAAGAATGCCACTGAGGCTTGGAGCAAAGAGACATGAGACAAATACTTCCACTACTTATGGTAGCATTCTTTGTAACTGAAAAAGACTAGAATCAATACAAGTATCTGTCAACAGGGACTGACCAGCTGAACAAAGTATAGTTCCTCTTTAGGATAGCATACTATACAGTCACAAAACAAGAAAAAGGAAGATCTCCATACATTGACACAGAATGATTCTCTAGAATGTTAAGTAAGAAAGGGAGTATCTCCTGTTATCTGGTTTTGACTCTGGAACTCTGTAAACGTTTTACATAAGTTAAATGTAAAATTAAATTTCAAAAAAGAAAGAAAACAATCCGTAAAACTGAGAAAGAATGAAGCAAATGAATCAAACTGTGTATCAAGTTGGTAACATAACCACACAGAGAAAGAAATAACTTTTCAAGTGACTTTGAAACACAATACTTTGACCACCTCCCTAGTAGGATTTATTCTAAGGGCAAAAGGAAAAGCAAAGAAATCTTTAACTGCATTCAGTAATCTTAGTAGTAACATTGGAATTGCTCCTTTGAAATCGTTACAGATATAATATAGGGTAATGCAAGTAATTACATAATGTCATTAGGAACCAAGACTTAGAGTAAGGGAAATGAGATACAGTTACAAAATCAAAAATGTTAAGGAAAAGCCCTATACTCTTAAATTCAGCTTTGAAATATCAGTAGGAATTCATCATGCTTCCTTTTGAAAAGAAATAGGCATTTTCTAGCTCTTTCACTAAAAAGAAAAGACTTGACAACCTAGCTGCAGTGAGGAAACCCAGGCCTTAGACTGGGCTCTCTTAATACCATTTCCCATCAAAAGGAACAAGAGCCCCTTGGCAAAATGGTTGACTCCAGGTCTGGGTTTGGAATTGTACAAGATGAACCTGAAAACAAACCAAAAATCAAGAAATCTATCATGACAAAAGGAAACAAGCCAACTTGAAAGGACCCCCACTGGCCTAAGATGAAATAATTTTAGCAACAAATTGAATAATGACTACAATAGATTGAAACACACTGAATATATAAAAATCCATGAGTTCATAACAATACTTGATTGGTCACCATTGGAGGTTGCTAGGATACCAACTCATTCTGAAAATTGATGTTTTTATAAGGGAAGGTATCAAATATTTATCCTGCCTTTTTTTTTACATACACTAACTCTAGGTAACTAAATGGTTGAAGAATAAAATTCTTTATACAAAAATCCCAAGTATGGCAGAATTAGAAAAATTCTATTTTGTAACTCTTAATGAAATAATGGACCCAAACAGTAATCATCAATAGTTGTTAAAACTATTAGGTGAAGGATTGATGGGGACCTTGATAACGGAGGGCTCCAGGTGATACCATTTAAACCCACTGATCAATCTAGTAATACAAAAAGTGGGGCAACCAGATATGATTTGCCTCATGAGGTGATATAATAGAAAGTACACGGCACTCGCTATGAAGTATTCTTACTCAAAAACTTCAACCTGAATCTAATCAAAGCCTCTAGACATAACTACCAGTTTACAGGAAATACAGGGGATAGAGAAACAAGTTCAATGACAACATAAGAAAACAAATAAATTGAGAATGTGAGACATTCTTCAGGGCAAATGACCTGGTTTCTACAACTACTCAAAAGCAATAAAAGACTTATAAGACAGAACCAAATGTAGTGTTTGGGCCCTATTTGGATTCTAATTTTAAAAAGTGAATTATAAAATGACATCTTTAAGAAAGGGAAATCTGAATATGTATTGGGTATAAAATGATAATAATTACTGTTAATTTTGTTAAATGTGATAATAGCATAGTAGTTAAATATATATATTCATACCTATTCCTTATGCACCAAAAAATATTGAAAGGCTAATGAGAAAAGAGAAGGTGGGGAGAGAGGTCAGTTTTGGGGAAAAAGGATATGAAGTTTTACACATGATGTTCAGGAAGACAAAGAACCAGGTATAGATGCATCAGGAGCTTGCAGATTCAGACTTGGAGCTCAGAAGAAATGTCAAAGCTGGAGAGAGATTTGGAAATTCATACAGATGACTCTCAAGAACAAAACCTTGGGATTAGATTAATTTTTACTAGGAAAGGAGAGGACAGGGCCAGGTCCAAAGCCTAGAGAACATTTACATCACAGTCGAGTGTTGGTAGTGGAGGTGGAAGAGGTTTTGGTGAGGAAGCAAAAGGAAAAAGGCTCAACAACCACAAAACAAAACAAGGAACGAGGGTGGGGTCAGAAAGGCATGATGAAACCCAAAATAGTTTGTTCTTAAAGAGGCTAAAGAAGGGAAGCATTTCAAAGAAAAGGTGGTCAACAGTGCTAAATTCTGGAACAAGACTGAGGAGAATCAGGCCTCAAAAATGAAGCTAGCCCTTATCCCATATTCCTACTATATTCCAAACTAATTCCAAGCTGAGCATCGCCTCAATAATAGTAGTAGGCCTGTAAGAAAGTGTCTTAGTCTTGGTCATCAGTCTCCCTCTATTCATTTCATTCCTCCCCTCACTCCCCCACTCAATTAACCAGCATTCCCTGAGTCCCTACTTTAAGCCACACCCACTATATCCTGCCAGTCCCACTGTGTTTTGCATATACTGAGATAAAATATCTGCCCTGAAGAAACTCACAACTTACTAAGGAAGACAGACCTGGAAAAATAATTATCACATAGTGTCAACATTTCAGCAACAGCTTATATATTTTGGGCCAGGCACTATGGGAGGCACTAGAGATACAAACATAAACAAGTGGTTCCTGCCCACCAGAGCTCAGAATATAGCTTGGAAGACAGACGGAATCACAATATATTGAGATATGAACTAAAAATAAAAGTACAAATTATATGAAAGTGCAGAGCAGGAAATGAAGCTAGTAAGAAAGCCCTGTGAGATGGGGACTATTCATATGCCCATTTTACATATGAGGAAATGGAGTACAGAGAGGTGAGTTGACTGGCCCAAGGCCATACAGCTGTGAGTGGCAGAGCCAGTTTAAGGGCCAATTTGTGAGACTCAGAAGTTCAGGTTTTATCTAATGCCTCCTCCACAATTCCCCATTCTTTTTCTACTGTGCCACCCTCATTGAACACCTAGAAGCACAGAGCAGGTGCTCAATGAGCATTTGCCAAATGAATAGGAGCTATGCAGTCTCACTGAGGTAAGTACTAGGCTCATTGGAAGTCGCTGTGTGGAATCACTGTGTAAGGTGGCAGGTAAGGATGACTTCTGTGTGGGCCACTAATACCCAAAAGAGAAAACATATCCAACAAGTGTGTTGTGATAGCTAGTGATTGGCATTAAGGAACTCTGAAGTAAGGTGGCAGGGCCTCAGTCACTGGGGCTGGGAGGCCGTATGACAAGGACCAGGCAAAGTCCCAACCCTAGAGGGCTCATGCTCTGAATACAGGGCTTCAGAGACTCAGATCTAATTACTCAAACTCTGTCAGCTCAGAGCAGTGACAATCAGCTAGGCCAACCAAGCTACTAGCTTGAGGTTCTTCTGGAAAGCCTTCTAAAGATGAAGGTGGAGGAAAAACAGGAGAAGAAAGCAGACGGGGGAGAAGAGGGAGGAAGGCGGAAGACAGGAGGAAAAAGGAGAATAGTAGCAACGAACACCAAACGCTGTCTGTGGGCCAGGGGCCGGGCTGAGTGCATTCCAAGCAGTCAGGTAATCTTTACAACCATTCTATGAAGCAGATAGACTAATATGAGTTCTAACATGAATTCCCCACTTTGTAGATGCTCCCCAGAGACATTAAGTAACTTATTTACAATTACAGAGCCAGGATCTTGATTGAGGGAGCCTGACCCCCCAGGCATAGTTCTAATGCATTATATACTTCACTGGGTCTCAGGGTCTTAACTGAAATGGACTGAGCTTGCTAGGGATGAGGGGATCTACTCTCTTCTTCTAGCACCTACCTATCTGGGCCCTGCCTGCAGGTAGTAGTGGCCTTGGCTGATGGCTGTACAGGAGACTGGTAAACACAGCAGAGAACTAAATATCTGTTCCAATTGACTCTTTCGGGTTGTAGAAAGAAAGAGCTGGTGTGGGGAGGGGCAATATTTCTATTTCCTCCTGTGAACTGCTGAGGTTGCTTGTCCCCTGATCTGTAACAATGAACATGTTAACAAGGCCTTGCACAGGGGTCCTGCCCTATAGTTTACAAAGCCTCTTATATACTATTTGATTAATATGTCACTTTGGAAAACCAAGTTTTAAAAATCTGGTTTTCGATATTGGAGATTTCCCCCCAGAAGACTAAGTATTTCTCTCCATTCCAATCCACATATATTTCCCAGATGTCCTCTGGTTTTCCTGGAATTTCTACTAAGAATTTCAGCTATCCCAACAAGAATGTTCAGACATCACAGCTTCTACCAACATATGGACCCCAGATCCCCTGGCTCCAAATTCATTTCCCTTTCAACCACAGCTGGGCCCAATACTTCCAAAGGAATGGTAGAAGGAAAACAGGCTCCACAGGAGCTGGGTTATCATTCCTGGGCTTTGTTCCATTAGCCCCCAGTTCAATTCCTCTATCCTACTCAGATCCCCACAGCTGGACCCACAGATCCTTTCACCTAGAGGTTTAGGCCCAATGCAGTTCCCAGACCAACTCATCCATGGGCATAGGGTTAATGCTCAGCCTCAGTCCCATGGCTGTGAGATTAAGAATAGGTTGCCCTCCAAGACCTGGTACCCCCAAAACAGCTGCCTAAGAGGCTGTGATGCTCCCAGACCAGAACTCTTCCCAAGCCCACCTCTGAGACTGGCCCAGTCTTAACAGAAGAACTTCTGCCTTGATTCTCACCCCTAAATTCTATATGTTATCCTGCCTACAACCTCAGCCCCCTTTCAAAATGAGCCCTGGCCTGAAGGAGATGCTATCTTACTTGTGTCTTCCCCAAACACCTGGCACAGAGGATTGTCCTCAGTGCCTGACTGTTGGGTGGATGAGCCCCTCTGCCCTGCCTTGTTCTTGTCTACCCTTCTCTCTGGAACTGGTACCTTGGCCCAGTAACTAGGGTTTGGATACTATGGACGGGCCTTCTAGATGATGACTGCCAACTCGCTGACTCTAAGTAATATCCATGTACCCACCCCTTAGCTATGTGATTTTGAGCAGGATGCTTAACCCCTCGGTCTCTCAGTTTCCTCATACATAAAGTGGGAAATAGCAATGTTACCTCACAGGATTGCTGTAAAAATTAAAAGAGTGAATCTATTTTAAATGTTTAGCACACTGTCCATGTAAGTGTCTGCTCTTGCCATTGTTATTGAGCTAGTTACCCTGGGCTCCTTAGCGTTGGCTATTCCCCTGAATATCACTGTGGCACCAACCTCCAACCCACTAGCCTGTCTCTGCCTGTAATAAGACCTTTAACTCAAGCATGAGTACTAGTCAATGGCCATATCTATTACCAGGGCTCAGTTCCCCCCACCCCCGAAACACACACACCTGGCCTGCTTCTGCCATTTATCCCATCATTCCAGGTGTACAAGTGCCTAACAACTTAAGTTGGAGTAATCAGGCCATCCTCTCTTGGGCTGGGCAGTCCGTAGAGTAAGCAGAATTCAGAGAAAGAACCAGTATGGTTAAAGGAATCAGCAGACTTGAAGGATTAAATCAGAGGCACAAAGAGTTGGGTCATGATGGTAAAGCCACCCTGAGAAGAGTTTGCAAAGAAAGCAGGAAGGCAGTTGAGCTGTGTGCTTCTTGGGGGGCAGGGGTTCTACCAATGCAGCTCCTGATATAATCAAAACAAAATCCTAGAATCTGAGAGACTTGGGGGTACATTCTAAGACAGAACAACACTCTAGCAAAAGCACTGTTTACTGCTCAGAGCCCTGGAGGAGCTGGTTCTGCACATTGCTGACCCCAGGGGATGTCTGACACCAGGGCACCCACAGAGCTCATTTAGCCCAATGTCCTTCTTGTACAGGTAAGCAAACTGAAGGCTGGTTCTGTCTTCTGCCTGGCTCTTTCAATGGAATTGGCCTATTTACACCACAGGCCATGAGCAGCACATCAAAACTAGCCTCAAAGAATACCTGGTCTCCACAACTGCTCCCTTTCACACCTACACCCCCCACCCCCAGCTACCACCTGAATGCCTGCTGCTTTTGGTCCCTCAGTCCAGGCAATGCATTTGGACCTCCTCCGGCTTGTGCACTTGGGCTGCTCCTCAGGTCCTTTCACTGACTGTGCTGCCTTAGGCAGTGTCTGTAAAGAGAACCTTTCCTTCAGCCCCAGCCCAGCCAGTCTCCTCCCATGCCTCCACCTACATGTGCACAGCTTCCAGGTCATGGGATTCAGGCACTGTGGCCCAGGAAAGAAATAATAATAGTAACACGAGGTCCTTGGCAGGAGGTGAGATGTTTTTAACTTTTAAATAAAAAACAGAACCCTGGTACAAATTTCAGCTTCAGCTCTGCCTAGCTACATGATCTTGAGGAAGTGATCCAACCTCCTTGAACTTCAGTTTCCTCATCCATAAAATGTAGACTAATTGGAATATTGTACCTAAGTGCCTGGTGACAAGAAAGGCTCACTAAATTGTACCTAATATTAATATTAGCTAACAATATTAATATTATTAACAATTAATATTAATTGTTAATATTAATAGTAGTAACCGATAATCTAATAACCTCTATATCTTTGCCATCTATCAAGCTGGTGCCCCAGAGTAGTTGCTCAGTAAATGCTCTGTGATTTCTTTACCTGATGGGTACAACCACCAGGTGAAGGAGGTAGAGAAGATACCCCTGAGTCTCCCCAGAGTCTCCCCAGAGATGGAGACCTGAGGCTGGGAGGCTAAGTGACTTTTGCCAAGTCACAGTAAGTAGCAGAGCCTGGACTGGGAACTTCTGTTTCCTGACTTCCTGTTTGGTTTTTACTGTTTTAAGTCACATGATCAAATTTAGAGCCAGAAAGGAGTAAGGAGATTATCTAGTATAATCCCATCCCTATTCTTAAAAATTGAAAACTGAGGCCAGAGAAACCAAGGACATTTCACAAGGCCAAAGAGTTAGTCCACTGGGCAGTAGAACCCAGGTCTCCTGACTCCCAGTTAGTGCTCTATCAACAACCCAAAAGCTTATCTTGTAGCAATCGTCTCACTGTTACTAGTTCAGCAAACATGGTCATCCTAAGCCCCAAACTACCATAGCTTTCCAGAAAAATACCCAAGTGGTAAGTGCAAAGGTCTCCAGCAATGACAGGCCCACCTTCAAGAGTACCAGAATCATTCATCGTGGAGGGTGTATTTCCTATGTAATTTGAAAGAATGTGTCAACATGATGCCCCATAATCATCAAGAGTGCACCAACAGTCACAAATTTCGTATGTGAAGTACCATCTTTGAAGTGGACCCTACAGTATTTCTGGAATTTCAAGCATGAGCCCTGAGAAACACCCCACTTGGCAGTTCCTTCTAAAGCAACAAAGACAGTTAAGTGAAGCCCAAGTAGCACAGGATATCATTGTTTACATGCAGTGCTTATCCCACGGCTGCGGGAAATGGAGCCAAGTTTCACAAGCTCTGTTCTTGCAAGAGATACTTTGCAAAACAGAGAAGGACAGCAATTGCTGCTTGGCCTGCTGTTCTTTCTTGATGTCAGCTTCATTTGAAAATGAAAAATGATGTCCTCAGAATTTAAGCTCCAACACTGAGGAGATGTATTAGATTGTTCCACTTGCAGTTAATCTGAGGATGCAAAAGTTAAATGAGCATCGTGTTTGCCTCAAATGAAGAACATAATGGGGGGGGGACAAAGGTGAGTAACTCATTTGTCAGTGTAAGTAAAAAGGGATCTCCAATACTTCTAATTTAAAAGGTTTCAAAATTCGAAGGGTTTCTGATGAAACAGGAGGGGGATGTCTTCTATGGAAGAAAATCAACACCTTGGATTCTAATAGCACTCTTTTTATCCCCTTGAAAATATCACCAAAACACATTTGTTATCCACCCCTGTGCTGTTGGGCAGTGGCAGTTATAGAAGCATGTGATTGATGGAAGAGGCCTGTCTCTGTGCCCATGGTGTGCCCTGGCCAAGTACACAAATCAGGAGTACCTTACCCTACTCCCCCAAGCACAGGCAAGGTAATGCCAGCATCCACAGTCTCAATAAATGGCATGTTTCTTGGTTCCCTCTGCTTCTGATATAAATAGCCACAGGAAGTTGTAGACAATCGGTCTTAGTTAGCATGCTTGCTTTGGTCTTGGGAGTAATGGAGAATGGTCCTTTTGAAAGCACCATCTTTGTGGCCAATATCCAAAAATGATAACATTTCACAGTTGGTTTTACTCTTACAGCATTCACCTAACATTTACTACAGGCTAGGTTCGGAGCTTGGTGTTAGACACAGAGAGAAGAATAAAGGAGGAAGCAATCAATTCTGTTTTGTGGAGGAGGCATTGGGCTCAATACTATTTGAGCTGGTCCTAGAGGACATGAATAGTGCTTCAACAGGCTTGGGGGTGGGGATGGAGTGCTAATGAGAGAGAAGTGAGAAGGAAAGAAGCTAGCTAATGGCTTATGCACTCATTTGCTTAAACAGTTGGAATCACTAGATTGTAAATGGTTGGGCCTGTTATCTCAATGTGAATAAGTGTATTCATGGAACATATTCTTGTTATTAAAATGATGTGATGCCTTTTTGCAAAAGACTGCATGTAGTAGAAAGCAATGGACTCCCATAACTATGTTAGCACTCATTTATAAGACTTCTGAAGCTTCTAATAAACAAGAATTTGGTCTGTGTCTAATTGGGTTTTAATAGCTCAGACAAAATTAAGAACTAGAGGAATTTGATATGTCTTTTTTTTTCATTCAAACTTTCTATCAGCCTAATCTCCTTAGAAGCTATAAATTACAACTTATCCTCATAAGACTATATGCAAAGCTCATAAGCAAAGGAAAAAATAATCAGATATTGTTAGTTTTATTAGATAAAAAACAACATATTGCAATCACAGCCCTATGTGGTCAATAATGCCACAGGAAAAGTCTTCATTACTTTCTAGCTTATTGACAAGACATTTCATGAAAATAAAAGTTGTATTTTGTACTGTTAGGATGTATGTAGGCAAAGGTGCATTTTATATCTATACCCCAGATGGTGATCTCACGTCTATGCCATTAACTGAGGAAGCACCCAAAGCTGATGATCAGTTATTCTTCACTGTTTGAAATTCTCAAAAGTCTTCTGGGGTTCAGAAGGAATCTCTTGTTTTTAAGTTCCAATGTCCTGAAATATATACTTAAAATTTTTAAGGTATTTTTACTTTTTAATGAAAAGAAATAGTTATTTCAGTTCTTATTAAAATTGAAAAATTACAAACTGGCCCTCTCTCCAGATCCCAACCCTGGACATGTCACAGAATCCAGAGATGGATGGTTCTATCAAAATAGCATAAAAACAGTGAGGAAAGCTCTAAGAAAACAAAAGGTGGATGGGTCAGAACACTGAGTACAACAGGACTGGGGGAAAGACAGCCTCAAAAAGAAGGAAAAGAATAATGGACTGGAGTTAAGGTGGGAATTTTTTTCAAATGTGCTCCTTTTTCTCTTGTTATCATTATTCTGAGATGACCATTTTCTATCCTGCCATTGGGAGACATTTAAGTGGTAGAATAAAGCCCACCAGGGGTGGCAGGGTAACTTTAGGGTAGAATTCAGGACTGCCTGGGATGATGGGTGCTAGATAACAGATATATGTAGATTGGCTGGCCCCTAAGTTTTTTTCCTGCTTGCATCCACACACCAGTACCCTAAAAGCTAGAGGACTACAACAGGAAGTGGTTTCTCTTAAAAGAAAGCAATGCCAAGGCTGAGTTACCACTTGTAGCACTAGAGGTTTTCTCTCTAGAGGCATATCCCGCCCCCCGCCATCAAACTCATCATGGGATACCAGCCAAGGCTTAAGGTTTAGTTTCTCCTCATAGTTACACATTACAACTGAAGGTAGCCAATAACACTAGCATAACAGGAGCTCACAAGGGAAAAAGGCTAATGGGTATGCACTGGAAAGCATGGTAGGACAACTGAGAATTAGCAGCTGAAACTAGGAGGGGCTATACACTCTCCAATAGCAAGTGAGTACAAGGAGGTTGTAGCAAGAAGGACTGAAGGTACTGGTGAAATCCAGCCTCTATGAACTCTCAACACTGATGGCCAAGGCTCCCTTCTGAGACAGAATCCCATGTTAAGGACAAATTAGCAATAGCAAAATCAAAATTAAGCAGGATAGTTTCTTCTGCTTCTCATATGGCTGAGTAAACTCCTATTGATCCTGATCCTCCTGTAGACAGCAACTATAAACTCTGGGAAAAATATTAAAAACAACAATATGACGAGACTACAGAGTGAACAGAAGCAGGCATATTTTGAAGGGGAGTTGGCACAAGGTTATTACCCATTTTTATAGCTTTTAGAGTAAGAGCAAACTAAAGCTTCCAAGTAGCTAAGACACCAAGAGTAAGACAACAATAGCAAACTCACAATCTATCTGGTATGAAGAACTATAGGCACAGCTCAGGATAACCAAGGCCATTGGAAACTAAGGAGGAATCCTGGAAAGGAGAGACCTAGAGCCAGAGAGCCCCAACTTATGTCTATACACTCTATCTCAATCTCAGCTGACTCCCGAGCCACACATACATGGGACAGACTTCAATTGAAAATGAAAGCCCTGAACTAAGATTTCAACTACTACCTAGAGGCAAAGTTCACAGTTTGAATCTAAACACATTAACTATCTACCAAAACAATGAAATCAATATTTTTCAGAGGAATAAATCAGAATCCAAAGTCTCCATTTAAAATATCCAGGATATAATCCAAAGTTATTCAGCTTGTGATGAACCTGGAAATTTTGACCCATTTACAAGAGCAAATCAACAGAGAACAAACCTGAGATGACCCAGAGCCTGGAATTAGTAGATGAGAATTTTAAAGTGATTGTTAATAACTCTGTTCAAGGGACGCCTGGGTAGCTCAGTTGGTTAAGAGGCTGCCTTCAGCTCAGGTCATGATCCCAGCGTCCTGGGATTGAGTCCCACATCGGGCTCCTTGCTCGGCAGGGAGCCTGCTTCTCCCTCTGCCTCTGCCTGCCTCTCTGTCTGCCTGTGCTCGCTCTTTCTCTCTCTAATAAATAAATAAAATATTTCTAAAAAAATGATTTTGAAAAAAAATAACTCTGTTCAAGAAAATAAAAGAAGATATGCTTATAATGAGTGAAAAGATAGAAAAATCACAGCAGAGAAACAGGAACCATGAAGAAATAGAACTAAATAAAAATTTCAGAATTGAAAAATAATACGAAATTTTAAAAATTAACTGCATAGTTTCAACAGCAGAATGGAAATATAAATATAAATATCCAATGTGAAGAAAAGAGAGAAAAACATATTAGGAAACAAAAACATGAACAGAGCCTCAGGGACAGATGGGACTATATTCAAAGGTCTAACATACATGAAATTAGAGTTCTAGAGAGAGAGGTTGCAGAGGATGGGGTAGAAAAAAGACTGAATGTGTGATGGCTTAAACTTCCCCAAATTTGGAGAAAACACAAATTTAAAGACTTAAGTAGCAGAGCAAACCCCTAAAGGATAGAAAACAAAACTCTGAAAATATCACAAACTGCTGGAAAACAAATATAATTAGAAAACCAAAAAAGCAGCCAGAGAAAACAACACTTTATATACAAAGAGGAAAAGAGTTTCAAATATGGCTGACATCAAAAACAAGGGAAACCAAAGAGAAAAGACCAACATCTTTAACGTGATGAAGAAAAAGTCAACCCAGAATTCTATCTCAGCAAATATATTCAAGAATGAAGGCAAGACAAAGACATGTTCAGATGAAACATAAGTAAAAAATTTGCCAGCAGACCCGAACTGCAAGAAATGCTAAGTGTGTGGAAGACTAGCTCCACCACATAATGCCCCAAAGATATTTTTGTCACATATGGACCACTTAATCAGGGCTTGACCACAGTCTGACCTGTGCCTTCGGAGAACACCAACTCTTTCTGAAGCAAGGGAAATAAGCCGCCTGGGAAAGAACTGTCACAAGACTGTTTTCTCCATCTCCTGAATGTCAGTTGATCACCTTGCCCCTCCTTCCTTAGGGTACAGCTGCATGCTATAAAAATGCCTGTTGTGGTTTAGAATTGACTCCTCAGTGGCAGGGCAACCCACTGTGCCACCTATCATCTGGACCCTCTGGCTCAGTGTAATCCTGTGGGACTAGAGATATGGAATGTTAATGCCATGCTGATCTTAAACTGTTGTTGTCTAATCAACTGAATCCATTTGGGCTTATTGTCTCCTTACCAGCTGAATCTGTTAAGTGAGACAAACCAACATAGCAGTTGCAGTAGTGATCCTGCCAGCTTCATTAGCTATAGCACTACTGCCTAGATACTACTTGACCTCTTGACAAAAGAAAGTTTTCATTAGGCTGAAGGGAAATGAACCCAATGAAAATGAGATACTCATTTGAAAACTAAAGGCTTGAGGAGCACCTGGGTGGCTAAGTTGGTTGAGCATCCAACTCTTGATCTCAACTCAGGTCTTGATCTCACAGTCATGAGTTCAAGCTCCATGTTAGATTCTACACTGGGTGTGAAGCCTACTTAAAAAAAAAGGGGGGGGTGCCTGGGTGGCTCAGTGGGTTAAGCCTCTGCCTTCGGCTTGGGTCATGGTCCCGGGGTCCTGGGAACGAGCCCCGCATCGGGCTCTCCGATCAGCAGGGAGCCTGCTTCCTCCTCTCACTCTCTCTGCCTACTGATCTCTGTCTGTCAAACAAATAAATTAATAAATCTTTAAAAAAAAAAAAAGGTAGGATACTCATTTAAAAAATTAAGACTTTCTCAGTCGGTAGAGCATATGACTCTTGATCTCAGGGTTGTAAGTTTGAGCCACATGTTAGGTATAGAGATTACTTAAAAATAAAATCTTAAAAAAAAGAAAAAAATTAAAAAACAAAAGAAATAAATATCTTGGTAAATATAAAAAACTAGTTTTGTTCCTCTTAATTTCTTAAAATATGTGGTACTTTTTAGAGCAAAAATGATGTCATCTTGTAGGCTTTATATGTAGATGTAATACATATGACAAGTTCTGAAAAATGGACAGGTAGGGGTTAAACTGGCCTCTAATTTTGCAAGATTTCTACATTTCACATAAAGTGTTATAAAATTATCTTTACTTAGAACGTGAAAAATTAGAGATATATGTAGTAATCTGGAGAGCACATACTAAAAACTATTGTAAAGAGGAACATCTAAGAAGCCAATAACTCATGTCATGCAGAAAATTTGGAGTCAAATGCTCAAAAGTAAATTTGTTTGCCTTAGACTTGATGTAGGCAAACATTATAGTCCATTGTCTTATCTTGGTTGAGAAAAGCAATAAATGACAAATATTTTTCAAAGGCAATAAATACATGAACATGTGAAGACAACACTGTAAAGGTGTCGATGACCCCCAAACTAATGTGTAATTCAGTGTTATTCCAATTAAAACTCTAGCATTGCTTTTTACATTTTTTTCTTTTGAAATAATTATGACTTACAGGAGGTTGCAAAATAATTCATAAAGTCCATTGACTGCTTACCCCAGCTGTCCCCCCCACAGTGACATCTTACTGATTATAGTAAAATACAGCTACCTAGACTATCGCTTATTCAACTGAGACCAGTTTTTATATGTACTCACATGTGTGTGAGAGGGGTATAATTCTATGCAATTTAATCACGTGTATAGACTCATGCAGTCATAATCAAGATAAAAGACTTTTGCATCACTACAAAGGCACTCCCAGATGCTACTTCTTTATAGTCACACCCACCTGTCACCCCTGCCCCTGTCTCCTGGCAACCACTAATCTATCTTCCATCTGTATGTTTTGTCATTTCAGGAAACTTATGTAATTAGAATCATACATTGTTGACCTTTTGAGATAGGTTTTTTTTTCCACTAAGTATCAAGTCTTTAATATCCATCCAGGATTTTGTGCATATCAGAAATTCATTCTTTTTATATTGAGTAGTATTCCGTGATATGGATGTACCAGAGTTTGTTTATCTATCAGGCACTGAAAGACACTTGGGTTGTTTCCAGTTGGGGTTATTACAAATAAAGCTACTATGAACATTTGTGTCCATTTTTATGTGACATCAGTTTTCATTTATCTAGGATAAATGCCCATGAGTACCATAGCTAGGTTATATAGTAATTGCATTTTCATTTTATAAGAAATTATCAGACTTCTTTCCAGAGTGACTATACCATTTTACATTCTTGTGAACAATGTATGAGAGTTCTAGTTTCTCCATATCCTAACTAGCATTTGATGTTATCAGTATTTTTTTTATCTTAGCCATTCTAAAAGATGTGTGGTGATATCTCATTGTGGTTTTAATTTGCATTTCCTGATACCTAATGATGTTGAATATATTTTCATGTGTTTATTTGCCATCTGTGGATCTGCTTCAGTGAAATGTCTCTTCATATATTTTGCCCATTTTCCAGTTGTGTTATTTACTTTTTTTCTGTTGGGTTTTGAGGGTTCTTTAAATAGATACTAGTCCTTTGTTGTATGTGTAGTTTGCAAATATTTTCTCCCAGTCTATAGACTGTTATTCTCTTAGCATTGCTTTTTGCAGAGCAAAAGTTTTATATTTTAATTTTTTTAAAAAAGTTTAAGTTTGATAAGGTACAATTTATAAAGGTTTTCTTTTGTAGATCACGCTTTTGGTATCAAGTTTAAGAATTTTTCACCGAGCCCCCAATCTAGACATTTCTTTCCTACACTTTCCTTTTAAAGTTTTATATCTTACATTTTGCCATTATATCTGTGAACCATTTTGATCAAGTTCACTTTATAACACATTCTGAATAAAATGGTCAAAGGACAAAAGTACACAATTTGCTTCTTCACAGGAAAATACTCAACTACTAAACCAGAATGGAAAATTCAGTTTCACAGTAATCAAAGAGTATAAAATCACAATAATGAAAGTTATATTTTTAACCAATTAAAATAGTAAAACGTCAAGCAGTTTGTCCTATAAAATTTCCTACACTCTAGATTTGGTCAACTGCATTCTTATGATGTTTCAAGATGTAGGTTTTATTATTATTCAGGTATAGTGAGATCAGGACACATATGCCATTGAATATAACAAAATATATTTTGTTACTCACAGTTTCCAAGAAGGGGACATACCACATCATGCAGGGCTGCACAGGGAAGCACAAGAGTCAGTCAGGAGGCAAAAGGAGAGGAAAGCACGGGCAAAAGCCTTTATTATGGTTTTCTGAGAGAGGGAACAGAAGAAACAGGGAAAACAGGCAGCACAGCGGGTTTAGGAATAGGTTTAGGACTGGATAGTTGGAATAATGTTGAAAGCCTCTGGGCTATAGGGGTGTTCCCTAGTTGGCTAGTACCTAGCCCTAGGGTGATTTAGGGCAGAGGAATAGTGTCCGGGGCTGTAGAAGCCTGATAAAAGGAGAAGGGTAGGGCATGGACTCAGAATTAGTTGATTTGCATATCAACAATGTGCTGTTGTTTGTTGACAAGTTGTTTATCTCTAAAATTAGCTAATTTGGGGAGGGACAGTCCCTCACTGGGTCCATAAGTGGCCAAAACATCAAAGTACCATAAACACAGAAAACAAAAAACATCATTAAACACATGGCATTGTGGAAGTTTTGGTATTGGAGTGATTAGTATGTCTTTGCAGTTACTGCATCATGAGTTTTCCCAAAGGTAATAAGTACAAAACTGAATCTCCTCCCATAATGGTGGGTTATTTCCTCTCTAGGCAGTCAATTTGTAGAATCTCCCGGTCCCAATATACCCAAAAACAGTGTTTTTAAAGGAAAAGAAAGCCAACCAACAATAGTACTTGGGCAAACTACAGGAATGTAAGGGTCAAGCATACCAAAAGTGAGCTTTTCTTAATCTCCCAAAAGTCTCCAAAATACCATCTTCTTCTGGCCTACTGTACATAGCCCCATCTCCTGACTGTTCCAGTTCTTGCACATTCTGCATCTTATGGAAATTCCTAGTTGTATGGAACTTGCCAGGCAATGCTAGGCAATGAAAGATATTGGGTATAAACCTCATCTTATTTAAATGATGCTGAGAACATATTATGAGCAACTATATGCCAACAAATTAGGAAATATGCAAGAAATGGATGCATTCCTAGAAACATGTAAACCACCAAAAACTGAAACAGAAAGGAAGCAAAAACCTGAACAGACCCATAAACAGCAAGAAAATTGAAGCAGTAACCACAATCTCCCCCCAAAAAGAGTCCAGGGCTGGATGGCTTCCCAGGGGAATTTTATCAAATATTTAAAGAATTAATCCCTATTCTTACCAAAAAAGGAGAATTGCAGACCAATATCCCTGATGGACATGGATGCAAAAATTCTCACTAAGATATTAGCCAATAGTCGAACAGTATATTGAAAGGACTATTCACCATGACCAGGTGGGATTTATTCCTGGGCTGCAAGGATAGCTCAACATTCACAAATCAATCAATATGATATACTACATTAATAAAATAAAGGACAAGAACCATATGATCCTCTCAACAGATGCAGAGAAAGCATTTGACAATGTACAGCATCTTTTCTTGATTAAAACTCTTCACAGCGTGGGGATAGAGGGAACATACCTCAAGATTATAAAAGCCATATAGAAAAAGCCTACAGCAAATATCATTCTCAATGGGGAAAAACAGAGCTTTTCCCCTAAGGTCAAGAATACAACAGGGATGTCCACTCTCACCACTACTGTTCAACATAGTACTAGAAGTCCTAGACTCAGCAATCAGACAACAGAAAAAAAGGCATCTGAATCAACAAAGAAGTCAAACTTTCATTCTTCACAGATGGCATGGTACTTATGTGGAAAACCCAAAAGACTCCACCCCAAAACTGCTAGAACTCATACAGGAATTCAGCAAAGTAACAGGATGTAAAATCAATGCACAGAAATCAACTGTATTTCTATACACTAACAATGAGAGAGAAGAAAGAAATTAAGGAGTCAACCCCATTTACAATTGCACCCAAAATGATAAAATACCTAGGAATAATCCTAATCAAAGAGGCAACGGATCTATACTTTGAAAACTATAGAAGACTCAAGAAATTGGAGAAGACACAAAGAAATGGATAAGCATTCCATGCTCATGGATCGGAAGAACAAATATTGTTCAAATGCTTATGCTATCTAAAGCAATCTACACATTCAATGCAATCCCTATCAAAATACCAACTTTTTTCACAGAGCTGGAACAATCCTAAAATTTGTATGGAAAAGACCTCAAATAGCCAGAAGAATGTTGAAAAAGAAAGCCAAACCTGGTGGCATCACAATTCCAGACTTCAAGCTCTATTACAAAGCTGTCATCATCAAGACAGTATAGTACTGGCACAAAAACAGACACATAGATCAATGGAACAGAATAGAGAGCCCAGAAATGGACCCTCAACTCTATGGTCAACTAATCTTTGACAAAGCAGGAAAGAATATCCAGTGGAAAAAAGATAGTCTCTTCAACAAACGGTGTTTGGAAAAATTGGACAGCCACACGCAGAAGTATGAAACTGGAGCATTTCCTTACACCATTCACAAAAATAAACTCAAAACAGATGAAAGACCTAAATGTGAGATAGGAATCCAACAAAATCCTTGAGGAGAACACAAGCAGCAATCTCTTTGACCTCAGCCACAGTAACTTCTTGCTAGACACATCTCTAAAGGGAAACAAAAGCAAAAGTGAACTATTGGGACTTAAACAAGGTAAAAAGCTTTTGCATAGTGAAGGAAACAGTTGACAAAGCCAACAAAATACAACTGACAGAATGGGAGAAGATATTTGCAAATATCTTATCAGAAAAAGGGCCAGTATCCAAAATCTATAAAGAACTTACAAACTTAATACCTAAAGGACACATAATCCAATCAAGAAATGGGCAGAAGACATGAACAGACATTTCTGCAAAGAAGACATTCAAATGGCCAACAGACACATGAAAAAAAATGCTCAACATCACTTGACATGAGGGAAATACAAACAAAACCACAATGAGATACTACCTCACACTGGTCAGAATGGCTAAAATAAGTCAGGAATGACAAATGTTGGCAAGGATATGGAGAAAGGGCAATTCTCTTCCACTATTGGTGATAATGCAAGCTGGTACAACCACTTTGGAAAACAGCATGGAGGCTCCTCAAAAAGTTGAAAATAGAACTACCCTATGACCCAGCAATTGCATTCTTGGGTATTTACCCCAAAGATACAAATGTAGTATCCGAAGGGCCACCTGCACCTGAATGTTTATAGCAGCAATGTCCACAATAGCCAAACTATGGAAAGAGCTCAGATGTCCATCAGCAGAAGATGTCACACACACACACACACACACACACACACACACGCACGCACAATGGAATATTACTCAGCCATCAAAAATGAAACCTTGCTATTTGCAATGATGTTGTTGGAACTAGGGTGTATTATGTTAAATGAAGTA
Source organism: Taxidea taxus jeffersonii (assembly GCA_003697995.1). Lineage (NCBI taxonomy): Eukaryota > Metazoa > Chordata > Mammalia > Carnivora > Mustelidae > Taxidea > Taxidea taxus. The sequence goes on along the minus strand of ML098081.1, from coordinate 18,471 downwards.
AGTCAATCAGAGAAAGATAAATATATGATTTCACTCATGTAGAACTTAAGAAACAAAACAGAGGAGCATGGGGAAGGGAGAGAAAATTAAAACAAGACAAAATCAGAGAGGGACATAAATCATAAGAGACTCTTAACCCTAGGAAACAAACTAAGGGTTTGCTGGAGGGGAGGGTGTTGGGGTAATGGGGTAACTGGGTGATGGACATTAAGGAGAGCATGGAATGTAATGAGCACTGGGTGTTATGTAGGACTGATGAATCACTGAACTCTACCTCTCAAACTAATAATATACTACATATTAATTAACTGAATTTAAATTCAAAAAATTAAATAAAGTAAAACAAAGAAAGAATGATTCATTTCCTCATTGGTTTTCTACTCTCAAAAAAAGCAAGTAATCTCTGCACAACAAAAACATGAAAAAAAGTAAAAGGACAATTGATAAACTGGGAGAAAATATTTATAGCACGTATCATAAAATGCTAGTTTTCTAAAATATGAAGAACACTCAAAAATTGAACAAAGGACCAAAAACTGGTTTAAAAGGGGGTGGTAGAGGTGAAAAACACATAATTCACAAATTAGCTATCTACCTATCTATCTAGATATCCCTTAACATGTGAAAAGATGCTCCACCTCACTCAAAATTAGAGAAATATAAATGAAAACGTCAAGGTACTATTTCTTGTCAGACTGATGATACTGTAAAAGAATGACAACACATTTTATTTGTGAGACTGCAGAGAATCAGGCACTCTCAAACACTGCTGGTGGGAAATGCACATTATTGGTACAGTTCTCATGGATGAATTTGCCATTGGCTAACAAAACTAACATGCATTTACCTTTGACCCAGCAATCGTACTTCTAAGAATTAACCATGTAGATACACCTCTGACAATACAAAAATATATATGTACCAAGGGTTTTTTTTTTATTGTAGCATTGTTTGTTATTTCAAGATATTGAAAAAAACTCAATGCCCATACAATAGGAGGATGTTTGCATAAGCTATGGTATATCTACACAATGGAGTTCTAAGGCAAAAAAGAATAAGGAAGACCTCTGTGAACTGACATGGAGTGGTTTCTAGGATATACTGCTAAGTGAGAAAAAGTAAACTGTAAAAGAGTTTCTATAGTATTATATCCTTCATGTAGAAAAGAATGGTACATTTAAAATGTACACGCATCTGCTCATTTGTGCAAAAAGAAATACAGAAATGATAAAGCAGAAATGAATGAGTTTGTTTACCTACAGGGGTAGGCAGGAACAGGGTGAAAAGAAAAGCAAGAACACTATAGTTAGGGTTGATCAAATATGTGAATATATTATAGATAATGAATGTCAGCTTTCTCATTGTTGGAGAGAGGAGTTAAAAATAAGGAAAGTAGAAAGGTCAGAGTGAGGCCTATACTATTAGGTTGGAATTAGAGGTTTCAGTATGAACTCACAGTGTTTAAGACAGATGGAGAGATGCAAAAATTAGTCAGCAAAATTATAACGATAAACAGAATGTTTGCATAGTCTTGAAGTATCTATCCAAAAGATTCTTTTTTTATTTTTTTAAAGATTTTATTTATTTGTCAGAGAGAGTGAGCACAGGCAGACAGAGTGGCAGGCAGAGGCAGAGGGAGAAGCAGGCTCCCTGCTGAGCAAGGAGACCGATGCGGGACTCGATCCCAGGACACTGGGATCATGAACTGAGCCGAAGGCAGCTGCTTAACCAACTGAGCCACCCTGGCGTCCCAAGATTCTTTTTTTAAAGTAAATTATATACGCTCAGTGTGGGGCTTGAACTCCCAACTCTGAGATCAAGAGCTGCATGCTCTACTGATTGAGGCCAACGTGTGCCCCCACCACAAGATTCTCATTAACTATAAAGAAGAAAATAGCAAATTCAAGGTGGAAAAACCTGGCATACACCCCCTTAACCAAATAACCAATGTTAATGTTACCAATAATGAGACACATAGATACCATGAACCTCCTGGTATGATGCACTAAGAGCAGATATACTTCTGAGGTGTTCTTGTCAGAAAAGTATAAACTCAACATAATGATATGAAAATATCAGATAAATACAAATTGAAGGACAATCTACAAAATGGCTGATGAGTACTTCCAAAAGTGTCAAGGGCAAGAAATACTGAGGAAATGTTCCAGATGGAGTGGGAAGAAAAAGGGCATTAGGACAACTGGCAAAATTTGAATAACGTGTGTAAGGTAATTCATCAAATTTTATCAGTGTTAATTTCCTTGTTTAGAAGTTTTACTATGATTATGTAAGGTGTTAACATTTGGTGAGGCTGGATGAAGTGAATTCTATGTACTATTTTTGTAACTTTTTGCAAGTCTAAAATTGCTTCAAAATAAAATCTTTTTTAAAGTTTCTGCCTGAAGTAACACCAAATTCATTAAGGGATCCTTAGGTTGTTTTTTATGTGGAAGGTCAAAAACTGGATTGCAGTTTAGAGGTTCTAAATACCTTAAGATGCTGCTTCTTCTGGATCCCAAACCAAGGTTGGTAAACAAGGTAGCTAACTACCAACTGAGGGTAAGAGGGCCTTCCGGTTTCTGGATGAGACTTAAAAGGAAAATTACAACAACTCAATTAATTCCAGATGCCAGATGTCTGCTGGAAGTTCCTGCCAATGATAAGAAATTATTGAATCCTCTTTTATGACTGAAGAGATGCTACATAAAAGACCCAAACAGGGGAACCTGGGTGGCTCAGTCAGTTAGGTTTCTGCCTTCAGCTCAAGTCATGATCCTGTCCTGGGATTGGGCCCTCTGCATTGGACTCTAAGGGGGGAGTTGGCCCCTCACCCCCACTCATGCTCTCTCTCGCTAACTCTCTCTCAAATAAATAAAATCTTTAAAAATAAGTACATAAAAAATAAAAGACCCAAACTAACCAAAAGAATTAGTCAAAAAGAAAAGAGGGGCTTCAGCTATCCAAGATCACACAATGGGAACTGAAATTTAAGCAATCCAATTTTCCAGTTAGACCAAAGTTTAGATTCTGACCTTCCCTTCCTAGGGTAAGACCATGTGCAGTGACAAAGAACTGGATGAAATAAAAAGGACCCCCCAAAAGCAAAAATTCTACACAAGAACCTAAAAGGAACAGAGAGGTCTCTTTCCTACTCGGCTCATTCTCCAACAAGGAAGGGACAGAACAGATGAGGAAAGAAGTTTTGGAACTGTTCATTGGTCTCTAATCTGCTGATCCCTTACTAAACACTCATTTCTTGTTACAGGGAAATCCCTTTCTTTTTAACTTTACAATCTGCCACCTTAACTTTAGAATCCTTCACTTAACGTCTAAGGTTCTCCATAGCATGGTCCTAACTTTTCTTTCCACTTATGTTTATTTCTGATATTCAGAGCTTAATGGTAAATTGATTGAGGTTAACCAAACTTACTGTGGTTATTTCACAGTATATGCTTATATCAAATCACCAGGTTGTACACCTTAAACTAATACAGTGTTATATATCTCAATAAAAATATATATCTCAATAAAACTGGAGGAAGGATGGGAGGAAGGAAGGAAGGATGGGAGGAAGGAAGGAAGGAAGGAAGGAAGGAAGGAAGGAAGGAAGGAAGGAAGGAAGGAAGGAAGGAAGGAAGGAAGGAAGAAAAGAAGGCAGGCAGGCTTTGGACCTCCCAAAAGAGCTGCTTTGAATTACTGTTCTGCCATCTCTAAGCAGGTGACCAAGTTACTTAATTGTTGTAAGCCTTAGTCTCCTGATTTGTATAGTAGGGATGATACTGCCTATAACTAATGAGATTGCCATGGGTGGCAATAAAACAAGAGAATGCACGCAAAGCACTTAACATTTTGCATGGCACAGAATAATGACTCAATACATGAGGACTATGACTAGCCCTAAAGGGATCCTAAGATTTCTCACATTGTTACTTTCACTTAAGCTGTTCTTGTCTCTTGGAATGCCTCTACCTATAGAAATTCTGTCATTTAATACCAGTCCCCAAGGCCACCTTCTCAAGAAGTCTTTCCTTTTGTTCCACCAGGATATATTCTTTCCCTGCTTCAAAACTCTAATTCATTTGTACTCCTCCTCTGGCACCTCCTTTATACTGATAAGTATATCTGGGCACTGTCTAGAGCTGAGCCTGCACTGAGAAGGTGCTTTGTGACTATTTACTGAATTAAATCCACATAGTGCCCAAATGTTGTATGATTTCATAGAATTTTTAGTAAGAACTCTAAGTACCTGAGCAACAACTCAATTAATTCCAGATGCCAGAGTTTCTGCTAACGACCTCAACTTAATGTTAAAAACACATGACCAAGAACTGAATTATGAGTGAGAAAGCAAAGAGAAGAGGATAGTGGGGTGGAAGTCTGCTGGCAATTGCTGCCAATGATAATGTTGGCCTCCAAGATGTGCCTGGTCATATATGTGTTTTCAGGGTCTGCTCTTGTCATTTTTCTGTTCTGTCCAGCAACTTTTCTTTGGGATTTGTAACAAAATAATTACTATGGAAAGTTTGAAAATTGTTCACAGGAAAGTATCTTAAACATACACAAATGCATTTTAGATGAATGGAAAAGATGATATCTTCCCGAAAGAAGGGTATAAAGGAATAACTCTGGTGCCCCTGTCATCCCTGGTGCCTCTTACTCTGTCTGCCTCCAAGCACCAACAAATAATTTCAAAGGAAAGAGAAGTGTGTAACACTACCCACCCACCAACTCTTCCCTGAGAAGCAAAGGTGTCTGATTCAAGACTAAAGTTTTAAGGTTTGGATGCCAAGGGGTGTGAATTACCCATACTGTCTCAGTGGGTACTTGCTATACAGTCACAGAAGAGCAAAAAGAACCGCCTCACTGAAGAGAGATTTTCACCAGCTCTGTGGAGATGTATTGCCAAATTCCAGACAAAATACCAACGCTTGTGGATTACTTTCCCTTCTTATTCCTGACTTGGGAATGTTCACTGGCATGCAAGCATATCACTTTCCATCATTAATGACTCAGAGGGGGTTTGAGGGTCATGGAAGGACTCAAAATAAGCGGGTTGCCTTTAATAATTTGGTAGTGAAATTAATAATGCTCAATTATCTTTGAGTCACTCGAAGTCAAACTTAACATGAGAAATGTGTTCCACTGCAGTACAAAATACTGACACACATTAAGAGGTCACAAAAACAGGAGAAAACAGCTATTTTCTTGAATGTGAGAGGTATTCATTAGATGTTCCAGCCTTAGAACACACTCCCTCCCTTTTTCTCTTCCTCCCTGGCACAGACATCTAATGAATACCTACCACGTAAAGGGCACTGTAATAAGTACTCCTGGGAATAGATTGTGTCCTCAGGTACTTTGTGAGATTAACAGAAAAGAAAAGACTAACAAAAGCAGAAACAAGCCCCTCAAGGTTCCTACAAAATAGCATCGACTCCAGACACTGGCTCCCTTCAAAGAACTCAATACTGGATATCCCACCAAAGTAAGCAAGTGTTGATACATCCGATAAATTAAAGGAATATTTGTAAAAGGAATCTGAGAAAGTTCATCCATTTATACTTATTGTATGTATTACTTTACTGGACTTTAAAGAAAGTCTTTGTGTGATAAATTTTTGAGGCCTTGAATGCCTGAGAATATTTCAAACTTACATTTAAAAGATGTCTAGCTGGGTATAAAATTCTAGGTTATAAGTTTTTTTTCCCTCTAAATAGTATGAGATTAGCACTTCACTTTCTTCCTGTATTTTGAGTACTGAGACGTCAATAGGATTTTGTGCCTTTGTAAATGATCCGCTTTTTCTTTCTGAGACGTCTTCTATTCATCTTTGATATTTTAAGATTTTAATACAATGTGTTTAGATATAATGTTTATCTTATATATCCTGTTCGGAAAAATCTGAATCCTTTTAAACTGCGGTCATCCATATTTTATTAAGACTTTATTTCCTCACTTACCTCTCTTCCACTTACTTTTTTTTTCTCACCTTGGGCTCTCATTATACCGACTTGACACTTCTTCCATTCTCTATATCTCTAAAACTTTTAAAAAGTATTTTTCAACTATTTCTCCCTTTCTGATGTCTTCTAGGAAATATTTCAGTCTGGTCATTCAGCTCATTAATTCATTTTTCATCTGCCTCCATGTTGTTATTAACCTCACCCCTCAACCAAGATCTTTAATTCAACTAATATTTTTCACAGCTTGTATTTCTGAATGCTTCTTGGTAACTATTTATTCCTGCTTCATGTTATAAATATGTTCCCTTGGCTCTTCAATTATATTCTAGTTTTATTTCAATTATTGTTTTGACAGTTCATTAATTCTGCTCTGTCTGGTAGGGTCTGTTAAGTTGTCTTCCTTTTAGAATAGACATACTATTATGTCTATTCCATAAGACATGTTATTTAAGAGGACCAGTGCTCAGTAATTTTTAAGGTTACAACAGCAGTTTTCTGACTGAGCAGACTACCTGGGTTATAACTGTCTCAGACTCATAACAGAAACTTTACTCTTATTCAAGGTAGAAGATAGAAGGAAGTCACCCTTCCAAAGGTTTATTCACCTATCAAAAAAAATACTTGCAATTAAAATAAGGTATCACCGAGTGGTAGCGACTGCCCATGATTGTATAGCTTGAAGTATAAGTTCTGTGTGTGGTTGCTTTAATCAGACAACATAACTATGTATTGCTAGATATTGCTGTTTAAACATGATAATATAATGTTTTAAAAACTGCTAAACAGAGCAACATCTTTATGTTTAAGGATGGCGCATAGAGAAAAAGATGTAATAAAATAATTGCTATCTTGGTATTTTTCCATTGTGACTTTTTCACATCATGCTTAATATGTTAAGGATTCTGCAAAAATTCTGCAGAGGCAGTTTGGTTCATCCCAGGTGGTCTGCTTCTTACCTGTGATAGCCACTGGTAGTCACTAGTGGTAATATAGGGACAGAAGTTGGGACTCTCTTTGAGAATGGCTAAACTAAGAAAAATAGATGTGGGGTGAAAACAGCACTTGCCTGGGAATTGGTAGACCTAAGTTCCAACCACAACTCTGCCACACAATAGCTGTATGATCTTGGGCACATGACCTAACACTCTAGGCTTCATTTTCTTCATGTATAAAAGCATGGTTGAATTACATCATCTCTAATGTCCCTTCAAGCGTACAAGTTTATCATTCACTTTCATCAGGATATACCATTCTAAATAGACACAGTATTTTATGTACAGGAATCTTTAGAACAAAAAGTAAATAAGTATACTTTTACATATAAACCATGCAATCTCATACAAAACAATAGAGAAAGATGTCTTTATGCAAAGGGTCCAATTCATAACTTACTCTGTAATAAAGCTCAGTCTAACCATTTCCTTTGTTAACTTTAGTCCTAAGTATAAGCTGCCTCAGGGCATTTTCACAGCTTTTTACCAATCTGTCCTTGTTTAGCTTTTAGCTGTTAAATCTATAGATTCCAAACACTAAATACTAGATTAATAGGTCCCTACTAAAAGTTCCAATGTCTCAGCTAGTTCTTGTGCTCCCAGCTTAATTGTTTCTCTTATCTTCCCCAGTAATCAGCCTTTGCATAGTTCCCAAGTCTCAGCCCCTTTCTCCAATTCCCATTATTTTTCTCTCCTTTTTGAATCTGAGTTTCTGAGCTGCCTTTTATGCTAGAGGCATATGATGTCATTGTGTCTACCCCCAGCTGTTCTTAATTTTCTCTCAGATCAGCTCTCTTGAAGGACTCTCAGCAGGCCCAAAGACACAGTCCTCCCTTCTAGGGTGCAGATGAAAAGCTAGGGTGGAGGGGGAAAAAGGGCAGTTCACCAACCCATAATGACTAATCCTAGCGAAATAAAGGGCAGGGCCCTCTTAATAAACACAGCACTCCAGGAAGAGGGTGGAGCCAAATGAATAAGCCCCAGGCTCAGATGAACTGAGTGTGCTCTTGGAAGCTGTCATAGCAACAGGAGTTTGTGATCCAAGATGTTGACTATCTCTACCTAAGGCAGTTCTCTAAGACTGGAGCATCACCCTCTGCAGCTGTCCTTGCTTTTCACTGTCATGAAGCACCTGGCTCTAACCACCCACAATGCCAACCTCCTGCCTCCAGCCAAGGCCTGGCCTTCTCTGTTTACACAGTTAAAGTGAATTGTGGGGGACCCTAGACAAATTTAGCTTTCTCATCCACAGATACCCAGTGTTTTGTGGTGTTACAGAAAAATCCCTCATACACCAATTCACATGACTCATAATTCTTATTGGAATGTTTCAACATCCACAGTGCTGCTTGAAAAATGATGATCTAATGATACTTTATGCAAAGGAATTAACCTCTGAGGTGGAAATTCCTACCATGTAACAGCAACCAGGCTACAACAGATAGGATAGTGCCCATGCTAGTAACTTGGGAATGAACTACTAGGGTAGTGGCAGAAACATTTTTCTTGCCTCATCATATTTAGGCCAGCAGCCAGTTGAGAATAAATATCTCCAGAACAGGGGGATTTTGATGGAGGAAGGGAAGGAAAGAGTAGAACATAGTGGAAACTCATGAGGCAGGACCTAATGGATGAGTTAGCAACAGTACTCAGCCCTGGCTACACATTAGAATCTCCTGGGGGGGGGTGTTATTTTTTTAAGTTTATTTTTTTATTTTATTTATTTATTTGACAGAGAGAGATCACAAGTAGGCAGAGAGGCATGCAGAGAGAGAGAAGGAAGCAGGCTCCCCGCTGAGCAGAGAGCCCGATGCGGGGCTCAAACCCAGGACCCTGGGATCATGACCTGAGCCGAAGGCAGAGGCTTCAACCCGCTGAGCCACCCAGATGCCCCTTAAGTTTATTTTTAAGCAATTTAAAAATTATATAAAAGTTGTAAAAACTGAACAGACAGCTGTCACACATCCAGCATTCCCCGTGTCAAAATCTTATATAACCATGGTACAGTTACCAAAACTAAGAAATTAAACTTGGTACAATACTATTAATATAGCTGCAGATTTTACGTGGATTTCATCAGTTTTCCACTAATGTCCATTTTTTGTTCCAGGATCTGATTCAGGACACTATACTGCATTTAGTCATCATGTCTCTTTCCAATCTAAGGACAGTTCATCAGTCCTTCCATGTATTCACAATCTTGACACATTGAAGAGCACTGATCAGTTATTTTCTATAATGTGCTTCACAAGTTTTTCCATTAATGTCCTTTTTTTGTTGTTCCAGGATTGAATCCAGAATAGTATGTTGCACTTAGTCATCATAACTTCCTAGTTGCCCTCAATCTATGCAAATTTCTTAATGTTTCCTTATTTTTCATGACTTTGACAATTTTAAAGATTACTTTGCAAAATGTCCCCCAATTTGGGTTTATCTGATAGTTTCTCATGATTAAATTGGGATTATGTATTTTGGGGAAGGATAGCATAGTGCCTTTCTCATCATCTGTTATCAGGAGGTACATGATATCAACATGACATCCTGGTGATGTCAGCCTTGATCACTTCCTTAAAGAGAAATCTTTTAGGTCTTTCCACTACAAAGCTACTATTTTTAAAAAACTATTATGCTGATATAATTATAAATGCATATGAAGGTGAAAATGTAGTACAGCGAGGTCTTGTGTATCCCTCACCCAGTTTCCCCCAATGGTACATGTGTATATTCTTGTAACTACCATCACAATCCAGAAACAGAACAATTCCACCACCACAGTGATCTTCTTCACAACCCATCTCTCAGTATCCCTAACCCCTGAACACCACTAATCTGTTCTCCAGCTTTTTAACTTCATCATTTTTGAAATTATATAAATAAAATCGATCAGTATGTGACCTTTTGAGATTGGCTTTCTTCATTCAGCATAATGCCCATAATATCCATCAAAGTTGTGTGAATCTGTAGTTCATGCTTTTCATTGCTGAGGAGTATTCCAGGGTATGGATATACCAGTTTGTTTAATCATTCACCTATTATTCACCAAAAGAACATTTGGGTTCTTTCCAGTTTTTGATTATTGCAATTAGCTCTGTTATGAACATCCGTGTACAGGTTTTTGTATGGATACAAATTTTCATTTCTCTGGAATACATGCCCATGTGTGTGATTGCTGAGTTGTATGGTAAGTTTATGCTTAGTTTTTTTAAATATTTTATTTATTTATTTGACACAGAGAGAGATCACAAGTAGGCGGGGCGGGGGGAGCAGGCTCCCTGCTGAGCAGAGAGCCCGATGTGGGGCTTGATCCCAGGACCCTGAGATCATGACCTGAGCCAAAGGCAGCAGCTGGATCCACTGAGCCACCCAGGCGCTCCTATGCTTAGTTTTATAAGAAACCACTAAACCATTTTCCACAGTAGCTGTGCCATTTCACTTTTCCACCAGAAATTTATGAGAAATCCAGTTTCTCTACATCCTTGCCAGCATTTGGTATTAATCACTATTTTTATTTTAGCTATTTGAATAGATGTATAGTGATATCACATCATGGTACTAACTTGCATTTCTTTAATGGCTAGTGATATTGAACATCTTTTCATGAACCTATCTGCCATTTACATATCTTTTTTTTTAAGATTTTACTCATTTATTTGACAGAGAGAGCTCACAAGTAGGCAAAGAAGCAGGCAGAGAGAGGGGGGGAAGCAGGCTCCCCGATGAGCAGAGAGCTTGATTCGGGACTTGATCCCGGGACCCTGAGACCATGGCCTAAGCGAAGGCAGAGGCTTAACTCACTGAGCCATCCAGACACCCCTACATATCCTCTTCAGTGAAATGTCTGTTGCTATTTTTTACTTATTTTCTAATTGGATTGTTTTTTATTCTACTGAGTTTTGAGAGCTCTTTATTGTCACATGTGTGATTTGCAAGTAGTTTTTCCCAGTTTATCACTTGTATTTTCATCCTCTTTTACAAGGTCTTTTACAAATCAAAAGTTTTTAACTTTGATGAGTTCTAATTTATTAATTTTTTCACTATATAAAAGTCTAAGAAACTCTATGCCTAGTCTTAGATCCAAAAGATTTTCTCCTATGTTTGTTTTCTGAACGATTTATAGTTTTACATTTTGCAAACTTACATGGTCCATTTCGGGATTATGCCAGCATAGGGTTTAGATCAAGGCTTTTTTTGGTTTTTGGTTTTGGTTTTGTTTTGTTTTGTTTTGCCTATGCATGTTCAATTAATCCCACATCATTTGTTGAAAAGATTATCCTTCATTGAATTGCTTTTGCAACTTTGTTAAAAATCAGTTGGGCATATTGTGTGGATCTACTTCTTGGTTCTTTGTACTGTTCCATTGATCTATGTTTCTATTCCTCTGTCAAACCACACTGTCTTGATTAATATAGCCATATAATAAGTCTTCAATAACCAGTCTAGACTGACTCCTCCCATTTTATTCTTCTTTTTCAAAACTGTTTAGCTACTCTGGGACTTGGATATTTTCATATAAATTTTGAAACAGTCTTCTGATTTCATCTCTAAGAAGAGCTTGGAAGTCAACACTTCCATTCTTACAAGAAGAACTGGACAAACAAATTCGGTGACTTTTCTTGGACCCATCAAAGAAATAAGGTTTCAGGGAAAACCACCACCCCAAAATCTGGAGAGTCAAGAACATCTAGCTGCAATGTACTTACCTACAAAAGAGGATTTTGGAATCATAAACGGGTAGGAATACCCAAAATGATGTTTTGAAAAATCATTGGAGGCTGAGTGTGGACTACTGTGAGAATGAGAAACTTTTGAGGATTGTAGGCACAGGAGTATCCCAAAATTTCAGGAAATCCATATGTTCCCATAGTAAAGATCTGAATAAGATCCTCTAGTGTATATGGTAGGGGGAGGGGAAGAGGAATCATTGTGCTATATGCTTAAAGTGTCTCCATAACTCTACAGGGAAATAAACTGCCAGCACCTATTCCATCTGGGGGAGGGCATTGCTCTCACTCCAGCCTTCTCTAACCAACTGCAGAAAGATGAAGACAAAACAGCTTTAAAGAAGACAGAGTTGGGAGGAATGCATTATAAAAGAACAAGCCTAAGAAGTGCATCAGACTTCTTGTCAGAAATCATGCAAACAAGAAGAGAGTGGAGTGAAGTATTTGAAGTGTTCAAAGAAAAACCCATCAACCCAGATCCTATAGCCAGCAAAATTACCCTTCAGAAGTGAAAGAGAAACAAAGTCTTTTTCAGAAAAACAAAAATTGAGGGAAATGAAAACAGACTTGCCCTGCACAAAATGTAAAAAGAAGTTCTATAGGGGGAGGGAAAATGATACAGGTCAGAAACTCAGACTTATATAAAAAAGGAAGTGTCAGAGAAGGGATAAAGGAAGGTAAATTAAAACATTTTATTTTTCTAATTCTTAATTGATCTAAAAGATAACTGTTTAAGTAATAATAGTAACAATATATTGATTGACTATAGCCTATAGATAAGTGAAATAAATTACAGCAAGGTCACAAAGGATGGGAGAGAAGATTCGATAGCTCTCTGTTACAAGGCACCTACACTATAGGTAAAGTGGTATAGTGTTATTTGAAGATGGACTCTTAGTTAAAAATGTATATTGAAGGGGCACCTGGGTGGCTCAGTGGGTTAAGACCTCTGCCTTCGGCTCAGGTCATGATCCCAGGGTCCTGGGATTGAGCCCCGCATCGGGCTCTCTGCTCAGCAGGGAGCCTGTTTCTCCTCTCTCTCTCTGTCTGCCTCTCTGCCTACTTGTGACCTCTGTCTGTCAAATAAATAAATAAAATCTTAAAAAAAAATGTATATTGGAAACTCTAGGGCAACCATCAACAATTTTTTAAAAAGTATAACTGACAATCTAATAGAGAAGATAAAATGGAATTACATAAAATCTCAATTAAAACCAGAGAAGGAAGGACAAAAAGTGGGGGAATCATTTTTTTTTCTGAAGTCTACTTTATCTGATAATATAGCCATTCCCACTTTATTTTTGAATATTTGCATGACATATTTTTTCTATTTTTACTTTCAACTTATTTATATATTAACTAGAAAATATAAATAGTAAATGGTAAGACTATTATATTTCCCTTTCCATACTCTGTTAGAACTGAATTACTAAGGCCAGCCCACACTCAATGGAGGGGAATTAATCTCTACCTCCAGAAGGGAAGAGCATCAAAAACTTTCTCAACACATGTTAAAACCACCATAATAATTAATAAATATTTGGGGGGTAATACTTTGAAACTATACTAATATCTTGCCCTCCAAAATTATTATCAGGCTTAGTTCTTTTTATTTGGGAATGGCATTTAGAAAACAAAATGTGATCCTAGGTGAGCTCAATTCTACTTGAATGTTTCTGCTTCTAGGCCCTGTCAGTGGACAGAGCTAGGAAACATATGCAAGTAAAATAATTCATATATGCATACATATTGACGGTTGTTTTGTATCTATCTTTACATGTATATATATTTACATATGTATATGTATATGTATAGATATGTTTATATAAGATTTTTATATGGCTATCTCTGACTTTAATCTTGTGCCACAGGGTTTATTCTAGCTTTCCTCCTTGCTTATTTGTAAATTTGTTTCTATGGCAGACTCTTTGAGGTGTCTTTAAAAATACAGATGCTTATGGGGCACCTGGGTGGCTCAGTGGGTTAAAGCCTCTGCCTTCGACTCAGGTCATGATCCCAGGGTCCTGGGATCGAGCCCCACATCGGGCTCTCTGCTCAGCGGGGAGCCTGCTTCCCCATCTCTCTCTGCATGCCTCTCTGCCTACTTGTGATCTATGTCAAATAAGTAAATAAAATCTTAAAAAAATACAAATGCTTAAGAGCTCTATCCAATATCAGTTAAGTTGGCTGCATCCATATGTTTTAAATATACACCCAGGCAAGACCAGATACATAATTTGTAGGGCCAGTACAAAATGAAAATGTGGAACTCCTTATTCAAAAAGCAAGAAAAATGTGTTATTAAAGGTACTAAAATATAAAGATTTTTCTTTTTTTTCTGCAGTCTCTCATTCAATTTGTCATGGTATTTTCTATTTGTAATTGAATGTCACTCTAAGCCAAGAAAAAGTGTAATTTTAAATTATTAACATATATTTTACCATCCATCTTTTTATTATGCGATGCCAGTTTTAAGTAAAAATATCAGACCATTTAACTCATGTACAGATCACTAAAATCACACAATTTGTATTTCATACCTTATCCCTAGAAGGTGCCTTGAGTTGGCCAGAAAAGAGACACAGGTCAGATCTGGAAAGTTGGAAGGAAGAAGGGATGATCACCCAGATATGGAATAGGCCCAAAGGAATAGGCCTCTCCAGGACATACAGATTCTCATGGGGCAAGCACAGACCCTTACAGGCAACTGAGAAACCTACCCCATGACTTGTGCCATGTATGTGCGGGGCAGGGTTTGACAACTGTTGGGTCCCCCCTTCCACCACCTGCTAGATTGACATGCTGTGCTTTATCAAAGGGCAGGGAAATTTTGACAGGCATCTCCCTTCCTGTGAGTCTGCTACCCCAGCCAAGAGCATATAGGCAACTCTTAAGGGTATTACAACCTCTCTGCAAGGATGCACTAGGTACCTGACTCAGGGACAGGTAAGAGGCTCACCACCACCGAGTTGCCCACTGAATGTACCTGGTACGTGCAAGGATAGTTACTGTCATGCCCCACCCTGCGGGACTGCAGAATACATACACTTGACTTTGACTCTCCCCACCTCTAGGCTCCTGCTGGGAATGGGTGGACATGGATGGGAAAAGATAAGGGGGCCCAGGGTACCTGGAATCAAAGGAGTGGCAATCAAGAACTCATCTTGAAGATATGGGAAGGTAGTGGGAGGTGGAACTGTATGTGGATCAAGGTTCCAAGAGCCCAGTGCATGCTCTGTTGTCCCACTGGCCTTCACTTACAAAATAAATAACATGCAAAGATAAAATTATTAAGAATTTAAGAATTTCAAATGGCAATAAGAGAGCATTAAACTCCAGCATAGAGCCCCCTTCTGAGCATAGGACCCTGTATACTGCATTGGTCACATGCCTATGAAGCTGTGCTTGCCCCTGGTGATCCTAATGTTCAGCCAGGGAGAACAATTGAGCTACATATTGCAAGAACTGATGGTCAAGGTGGTCTTGCTTAAACCAGATCCCAAACCACCAGAGACCCCACAGAAAACCAGGGATGGAGACACCAATCCAACAGAAGCTAAAAGGAGGAGACCAGACTGGGTGTCACTGCCTGAGGCTGTCATTGTAAAAATCACAGTAAGGAAGCAGGGAGTTCAAGCCCTCAGTTTTGAAGTCTCTCATTCCCCTCTCTGTTAGAGCCTAAAGCTCTACCCCAGTGCCCGCTGGTTACATGTTGGCCTTCCTTGCCCAATGTGAAGAGTTTTAAGATAAAAGTTATATAACTAAGCAAATTGCAGGTGCTGGTTAAGTCATGAAGGCCACCTCTCAGCTCCTTCTATTTTTACCAATTTTACCCACCAGCTGGTCAGGATCATAGCAAAGACAATGGAGGCTACTCCACACAGCCATCTGGGCTTGGATCCAGTGCTTATCAGCTGAATTCTAGAGTCAGAATGCACAAATCCTCTCACTTCTAGCATGACACAAGCTCCTCAAGGAGCTACTTTCCATTTTTTTTTCAACCTTGGTTCCTTTTAGAACTTTCTACCCTCTGCCAACTTCTGTACTTGGCACATAGCAAATACTCACTCAATATCTGGAGCCTGCTTGCTTCAGGCCTCCTTGTGGCTCAGTTCTTACATTCTCTCCCCTAACTTCCGTCACTTTTCTTAGCTTCTTACTCAGGCTTTCTTACTCCTTTCACCTCCTACTGTTCTCTTTCTAACCTTTCTCCGATATTCTAATGTCACTTTATTATACCACAGTAACTACATTTACATTGCAGGACAGAAAAAAAAAAGAAGAAAAGAAAAAGTAAGGGCACCTGGGTGCTCAGTGGGTTAAAGCCTTTGACTTCAGCTCAGGTCATGATGCCAGGGTCCTGGGATCCAGCCCCACATCGGGGGGGGGGGTCTCTGCTCAGCAGGGAGCCTGCTTCCCCCCCTCTCTCTGCCTGCCCCTCTGCCTACTTGTGATCTCGCTCTGTCAAATAAATAAATAAAATATTTTTTTAAAAAAGTAAAACAAGAACATACACATATTGAGGGATTTATCACAGGCCCTTTCTGACACTTTGGCCCTAAAAGTCAGTCGCCTGGGGAAAGGTGGACAAGTTCAGTGTAAAGAACTGGAGCTCTGGAATTTGAATCCTAAACCTGCCTCTTACCAGGTTGCCATGTGACCTTGTACTAGTTACTGTACTTCTTTGTCCCCTAGATTCACTATCCTGCTTTTCTCACCAGGAAACTGTCTGGTATGGATTATATCAATAGGCTTCACTGGCTGCTGGCTCCTGATTGATTCGGCTTGGCCAAAAAGAACACTGGACAGTGATCAAAGATTAGAAGAGTGTAGCTTCCTTCTAGCTTCCTCCCTGTGGGGAGTTGGCTATTTGACAGAAGACCACTGCTCATTTCAGTGCTACCTGCTCTAGAGATCTCTCCTAATATATGTTCTCTTTCGAGATACTCCTTTCCATAATCCTTTTGGGCCTGTGGGGGGGGGCGGGTGGTAACAGACCCAATGTACTAGTCCCAGTGTTTCATTAGCCCCTGTGGTTGCCCTACAACCATGACTACACCTTGTAAATTATCCCTTTACTAAACCCTCCTTAAACTTTCCTACTTTGAGCATATCATATGTTTCCTGTTAGGACCCTGACTAATACAGAGCCTTACCCCCTACAACATTAAAATGGAGATAGCAATGTCTATATCACAAGATAACTGTCAGAATTTAAATGAGACAAGTTATATGAAAGCATCCAGCAGTGTCTTTCATAAAACAGAAACCAAATTATCTTCTTTCTCTCATTCCCTTCTTCTTCAAAAGCTAGTTTAGTTTTTAGGTTTTAGTCCAAGCTGAATAGTCTTAAGAGCTAAATAATTTTCAACAAGTTGTTTCACCATTTGCAAAGTGGAATTCATTTAACAAATTCATCCTACCAATATTAACTTACCTTCTGTTATATACTATGAACTGATTTGAGCAGTGAGTTAAGACTACCTGTCTTGCCTACTTCACAGAGTTATTGTAAAGAACAAAAAGGCAATGAGTCCTTATATATCACAAACTACCAAAACTCATCCAAGATCAAACAGATACACTGAACAGTCCTATAATCATTAAACAAATTCAATTTTAGTTGAAATCTTCTAAAAAACAAATCTTCAGGCCCAGATGATTTCACTAGCAAATTTTATACAACATTTAAAGCAGAAATAATACCAGTTCTACAAAATCTCTTCCAAAAAATAGAAGAGATGTTTCCCAACTTATAGAAAGTGGCAAACCTAATACTGATACCAAAATCAGACAAAAACAATTCTAAAAAAGCAAACTATAGACCAATATCCCTCATGAGTATGGACATAGAAATCCTCAACAAATATCATATAAAACCCACCGATATATAAAGAAACAATATGGTATAATCAAGTGAGGTTTATCATCGATTATAAAGTTTGCTCAATAATAGAAAAATTAGTCGATGTAATCTACAATATTAACAGCCTAAAGAATAAGAGGAAGTGGAGATGCAACGGGGGTGGGGGTTAAGGTGGTAGGAAAAGAAAAAATGAAACAAGATGGGATCGGGAGGGAGACAAACCAAAAGAGACTCTTAATGTCATAAAACAAACTGAGGGGGGTGGGGGGGAGAGGGGTTGGGACAGGGTGGTGGGGTTACATTATATGTTTAAATAAAAAAGCTTAAAAAAAGAAGAAAAAAAACTACATGATTGTATTAATTGATACAGAAAAAGCATTTGATAAAAATCAACATAAAGTAATGATAAAAATTCTCAGCAAATAGGACTAGAAGGAAACTTCCTCAACCTGGTAAAGAGTGTCTCCAAAAAACCTACAGATAACAACAAACTTAATAGCAAAAGACTAAATATTTTCTCCCTAAGACTGTGGACAATGCAAAACTTCCTCTCTCACTACCAATTCAACATCATACTGGAAGTGTTAGTCAATGCAATAAGGCAAGAAAAATAAACAAAAGGCATAAATATTGGAAAGAAAGAAATAAAATTCTATTCGCTGGCACCATAACTTCCTATACAGAAAATCCCAAGGAATCTACCAAAAAAAAAAAATCCAACAAACAATAAATGATTTTACTAAGGTGGTAGGATACAAATTCAACATGGAAAAATCAGTCATATTTCTGTGTACTCCTAATGTACCACTGGAAACTAAGTATATATATTTATATATAGACATATATAACATGTATTAAACATATATTTTGCATATAAATAAATACATATATATTTATATATTATATTTCAATCATATTAATGATATTAA
>RCUC01112316.1:0-13797 GCA_003697995.1 Taxidea taxus jeffersonii | reverse complement strand
AAAAAAAAAAAAAAAAAGTTCACCATTAAGCAAGGAAGGTTGTTCTATTAAGCTACAATAAAAGCAAAAGTTCACATGAACAAAGGCCCCGGCTCATACAGAGGAAAGCATGATAAATGCCACTTGGGTGCGGCTCTAATGGAAGAGGTAGTAGCTGGACCATGGAGGCTCAACTGCTATGTGCCAGACACATGCCTGATTCAGAAAACATCATTTAGTCTGAAGGGTACAGAAGATAATGAATCTGAAAATGAAGGCTGGGGCCAGGGCACCTGGGTAGGCTTAGTCAGTTAAGCATCTGACTCTTGATTTTGGCTCAGGTCATGATCTCAGGTTCATGATCTCCAAATGGTGAGATCCAGCCCTGCCTCCGCACTCAGTGGGGAGTCTGTTTCAGATTCTCTCTCTCTGCCCTATCCCTCCCCCACAAGAAAGCCGTGCTTTCTCCCTCTGTGTCTACTAAATAAATCGTAGAAAAAACCCAGGGCCAGACTGAGAATCCCAGTGCCTCTCTGTTCTTATCCCTTTCAAATGACTCTGCCACCTTTCCTATTCCTCAAGACCCGGCTCAAATCCTATCTCCTTTATTAAATATTCCTGATCACACCCCCTTCACTGAATGTAATCCATCCCTCCTCTGAATCCCTACATGTTACTTATATAAGTCTGACCCCAACAGAATATAAGCTTGAGTACAAATACTTATATTTGTATTCCTTATAATACTCACATACTCATTGAGTTAAAATTAAACTATAATCTTGTGTATCATCACAAAGTACATGTAGAACAAATATTATTTGTATTTGAAAAATGAGGAAACTTAGGACATAAGAGGTTGAATTAGTCACCAGGATTATACAGTAAGTCACAGGCAGGACTAGAATACTAGCCATGTGTTCTTTCTATTGAATCCCAAACAGTTTACTGAGAAATAAGTAAACTTATTTATTATTTATTAAATAATTTTAATTTATTAAATTTATTAAATAATATTAAATAAGTAAACTTATTTATTATTTATTATTTATTAAAAATAAGAAAACAGTAAACGACTGCTTGGAAAAAAGGCACTGAGGATTTATATCTGATACTTGCAAGGAAGATATCATAATTGTGGTTAAGTCTCTAAATTTAGCCCTCCAGTCCAGAACTTCTAGGAGCACAATTTCATCTAAACTCGGGTGAAAATTGCTTGCAGTTAAAGTCTTATTTCATCACATATAATGAGAAATATAATTGCCCAGTGGATCAATATTCATATTCTATTTTCCTCCTAGGTGATAGAAAACCTTAGTCCAAAAATAGTCATATTGGACAGACAGGTGATCTGGTGAGTAAAGCAAATCACAAGAAAGAGACCTCAAAGATAAGTCTGCTCAAACCAAGTCAATTTGCGAGTAGATCATAAAGGGAATAAATCATAGAGGGCTATGTATGCCATAGAAACAAACAAACAAACAAAAAAACAGGCTTTCTCCTGTAGTTAATGGGGAGTCACTGAACTTTTATAACCAAGAAAGAGATGTGATCTGATTTGCTAAAGGTTTTCTCTGAGCTCCCCTCCTTTTTTTCCTAGACACTTGATTTCTTCAAGGAGAGAGACTTCAGTGGTTGTTAACCTTTTATAGACCTTGTCTGATGGTGAGCTCCATCCAAAACAACCATATCACCCTCAATGCTGTGGTCCTATTCCTTTTTCATGTTTGTATTCCCAGTACCCAGCACAATCCTGACACACAGAAAGTACCTAGAAATTACTTACTGACACACTAAGTTATCTGTAAAGCAGAAGATATGTTCAAAGTTTAAAACTTTTGTGATTCTTATTTATAGCATACAATACCAAAGATCCTAACGTAGTACGTTTTTACCTCAAAAATAGTGTAAAGGATCTATTTTTTTGTCTTTTTGCATTCTTAAAATTAAATAAGCTAAAATATGTTTAAATGTCTATTATAGGGGTGCTTGATTGGCTCAGTTTGTAGAATATGCGACTCTTGATCTTGGGTTATGAGTTCAAACCCCATGTTGGGCATACAGCGTACTTTAAAAAAGTAATAATAAATGTATATTATATGGTAACATTCACCAAAAATTCATTCCTTTTCTTCTGAAAATCGAAGTTTGTTCTCATCTGCCCCAGTTTGGATTTCATGTGCCCTATAGTCACTAGCGCATGTGTATACTGCCACCCATTGATTCTATTTGTTTTGAGAATTAATTCTATGTGTAGAATTTTAAGCTACAGCCACACCCTTTAGCTTACTTCCTTGAAGTGTTAGAAACTGTTGTGTGTTTTTTTTTAAGATGGTTGTTTTTGATTTAATTTGAATTAGGTCTGACAATTAGAAAGGACAGACCTCACAATACAAAAGTTGGCTATATCAAGAACATAGATACATGGCAGGAAATGATGCTATATAGGTAACCTAGGACCACATCTTAAGGGCTATATAGGCTATTTTATTTATTTATTTGTCAGAGAGAGAGAGAATGAGAGAGTATGCTGGCACAAGCAGGCGGAGCAGCAGAGAGAGGGAGAAGCAGGCTCCCCACTGAGCAAGAAGCCTAAGGTGGGATTTGATCCCAGGACCGCGAGGTCATGACCAGAGCCGAAGGCAGACTCTTCACCAACTGAACCACCCAGGTGTCCCTATATATGCCGTTTTTTTTTTTTTTGGAAGATTTTATTTATTTATCAGAGAGAGTGAGCACAGGCAGACAGAGTGGCAGGCAGAGGCAGAGAGAGAAGCAAGCTCCCTGCCAAGCAAGGAGCCCCATGCAGGACACTAGGGATCATGACCTGATCCAAAGGCAGCCGCTTAACCAACTGAGCCACCCAGGCGTCCCTGTATATGCCGTTTTAAAAAGCAGGCCCTTATCCTGAAGTTAATGGGTAGTCATGGAATATTTACAAGCAAGGCAAAGAAATGATCAGACCTGCTTTCTATAGCAAAGCTTACAAGAATTCATCCAACTTCTGTTTAAATATTTGTAGTTATAGAGAGTTCATTCTTTCTCAAATCTGTGTATTCTAGATGTTAGAAGTTCTTCCTTCACTGATTTGAAATCTTCTATAATAACTTTTTATTTTTGTTATAATTCTGATCTTAAGAGTAACATCAGGCCTTTTTTTCTTCCTATATAAAAACAAGGATGTGAGCTAGATGACCAGAATCTGTAATTCTGACTTGAACTCTTTTTTTTTTAAAGATTTATTTATTTATTTATTTATTTATTTATTTGATAGACAGAGATCACAAGTAGGCAGAGAGGCAGAGAGAGAGAGGAAGAAGCAGGCTGTCCGCAGAGCAGAGAGCCCGATGCGGGGCTCGATCCCACGACCCTGGGATCATGATCCGAGCCGAAAGCAGCGGCTTTAACCCACTGAGCCACCCAGGTGCCCCCTGACTTGAACTCTTATTAAGTCGGCTATTTTACCTCCCTCTAAAATCATCTCTTCTTTTTTGTCTAAAACAAAAATGAGATCCAATTCCCTATGACCAACTCTAGTGTGTTAAAATAATCTGATTCATCTTTGGATCCTATGAAATACCATGCACTCTGCCCAGAAATAAGGCCTCAAATGATATTTGACAAAGGTGCTAAGACCATTCATCAGTGGGGAAGAGGCAGTGTTTTCAACAAATGGTGCTGGGAAAACTGGATATCCACATATGAAAGATGAAAACGGACCTTTACCTAACACCATATGCAAAAATTAACAAAAAATGAATTTGTGACCAGGGAGCCTGGGTGGCTCAGTCAGTTAAGCATCTGCCTTCAGCTCAGGTCATGATCCTAGGGTGCTGGGATGGAGTCCTGCATAGGGCTCCCTGCTCAGTGGGGATCCTGCTTCTCCCTCTCCTCTGCACTGCTGATATCCCTGCATGCGCTCTCTCTGTCAAAAAAAAAAAAAAAAAAACTTAAAAAAAAAAGAATCTGTGACCTAAGCATAAGATCTAAAACAGCAAACTCTTAGATGAAAACATAGGGCAAGGGACACCTGGGTGGCTCAGTTGGTTAAGTGGCTGCCTTTGGCTCAGGTCATGATTCCAGGGTCTTGGGATTGAGCCCAGCATCAGGCTCCATGCTCAGTGGAGAGCCTGCTTCTCTCTCTCCCTTTGCCTGCTGCTTGGCTTACTTGTGCTATCTCTCTGTCAAACAGATACACAAAATCTTAAAAAAAAAACAACAACACAGGATTTGGAAATAATTTTTGAATATGACACCAAAGGCATAGGCAACAAAAGAAAATATAGACCAATTGGACTTCATAAAAATTAAATTTTTGTGTATCAAAAGACAGTATTAACAGAGTAAAAAGGCAACCCAAGGAGTCAGAAAATGTTTGCAAATCCTATCTCTGATAAGGGATTAATACCCAGAATATGTAGAAAAGTAAAACTCAACAACAAGAAAACAACCTCATTCAAAAATTGGCAAAGGACTTGAATATACATTTTTCCCAAGAAGATCTATAAATGGCCAATAAGCACATGAAAAGATGCTTAACATCACCATCATTAGGGAAATGCAAATCAGAACTACAATGAAATGACACCTCACATCTGTTAGGACAGCTACTATCAAAAAGAAAAACAAGGGACGCCTGGGTGGCTCAGTTGGTTAAGCAGCTGCCTTCGGCTCAGGTCAGGATTCCAGCATCCTGGGATCGAGTCCCACATCGGGCTCCTTGCTCAGCAGGGAGCCTGCTTCTCCCTCTGCCTCTGCCTCTGCCTGCCACTCTGTCTGCCTGTGCTCTCTCTCTCTCTCTAACAAATAAATAAATAAAATTAAAAAAAAAAAGAAAAACAAAAACAAAACATAGAAAACACTAAGTGCTGGCAAGGGTGTGGAGAAATTGGAAGCCCTGTGTATTATTGATGGGAAGGTAAAATGGTGCAGCCACAGCAGAAAACATAACATATGCTCCTCAAACATGTATGTGTGTGTATATATGTGTGTGTGTGCGTGCACGCACACACACACACACACACACACACACACACACATATAATCTTTTTAAAAATAAAAACAAAGTAAAATAAGAATTACCGTATGATCCAGCAATTCCATTTCAGGGCAAATATCAAAAGAATTGAAAGTAGGTTCTCAAAGAGAGATTTTTGTTTAAAGATTTTTATTTGTTTATTTGAGCAAGTGAGAGAGAGCACAAGCAGGGGGAATAGCAGGCAGAGGGAGAAGCAGGCTCCTCGCTGAGCAAGGAACCCAATGTGGGACTCGATCCCAGGACCCTGGGATCATGACCTGAACCAAAAGCAGACACTTAACCGACCGAGCCACCCAGGCATCCCTCAAAGAGATTTGTACACCCATATTCATAGCAGCATATTCATAATAACTAAACAATGAAAACAATCCAATGGTTCACTGACAGATGAATAGATAAGCAGAATGTGGTATATACATACAGTGGGATATTATTTGGCCTTAGGAAGGAAATTCTACACAGGCTACAACAATGGATAAACATTGAAGACATTGTGCCAAATGACACTGTGCCAAATGAAATAAGCCAGTCACAAAAAAACAAATACTGTTTCCACTTCTACAAGGCACTTAAGTCAAAATCATAAACAGAAAGTAGAATGGTGGTTGCCAGAGGCTAGGGAGAGGGGAAAATGAAGTTAATAAGTATGAATTTCAATCTTATAAGCTGAACAGAGTTCTGGAGATAGATGATGGTGATAGCTGCAGGAACACATGCGTGTACTTACTACTACTGAACTGCACACTTGAAAATGATAAAGATGGTAAATTTTACGTTACGTTTATTTTACCACAGTTTTTTTTTTTGTTTTTTTTAAAGATTTTTTTTATTTATTTATTTGACAGACAGAGATCATAAGTAGGCAGAGAGGCAGGCAGAGAGAGGGGGAAGCAGGCTCCCTACTGAGCTGAGAGCCCAATGCGGGGCTCAATCCCAGGACCCCAGGATCATGACCTGAGCCAAAGTCAGAGGCTTTAACCCAATGAGCTTCCCAGGTGCCCCACCACAATTTTTTTAACCTGTAAAAAAAGAAGTCATGCACTGTGATGAGTTCTGGAGCTGCAAAGCTCTCTTCCCTCAAGGAACTCATGGAAATGTGAACAGATAATAATACAATATGATGGGGCACCTGGGTGGCTCAGTGGGTTAAGCCTCTACCTTCGGCTCAGGTCATGATACCAGGGTCCTGGGATCAAGTCCCAAATCGGGCTCTCTGCTCAACAGGGAGCCTGCTTCCTCCTCTCTCTCTGCCTGCCTCTCTGTCTACTTGTGATCTCTGTCAAATAAATAAATAAAATATTTAAATAATAATAATAATAATACAGTATGATAATTGTCATAATAAAGATATGTATAAAGTATTATGAGGCCACAAACAAGGGATAATTAGTTTTACCTGGGAGAGAATAATCGTTTGTTAGGGAAAGAATGACCAAAAAACATTTGTATAATAAATATCCTTGAAATACCCTTGAAGAGTGAAGGAGACTTACCCAGTTAGAAAGAACAGCATTCAAGATTAGAGGAAGAAGAGGGCAGAGCATGTTTCAGAAAGCTGTGCACAGCTGACATCCTGGAGGGCAGGTTACAGGAGATTACACTGGCAAGATAGGCGGGCCTACAATACCTTGTTAACCACTTAGGCTTAACCTGAAAGGTAGCGCCTTAAACGGTTTTAACCAGGAGAATGATGTAGTATATCATATTTGGATATTTAAAAAAGATTAATCAGCAGTGTGTAGAAAAGAATAGAGGAGCCAAAACTGAAGGCAGGGAAAACAGCGAGGGGTTGTTGTAGAAAATCAGGTGAGAAATTATGATAGCTTGAAATAAGCAGGAGGAGAAGGCATGCAAAAAAAGGAACAGAAAAAAGGAACATTTAAGTCAATAAGACTTAAATGACTTATCAAATGTGTCATACATGGTGGAAATGAAGGCTTTCATGTGAAGGAGGCCATTCTTGTCCAGGAAAGTTTCACTAATGCCAGCTCTCAATAATCAGTAGGGGCTACTGGTCCACAGTTTAGAAAAAGAGCCCAAACCTTAATCTAGATACAATAAGAAAGAATGGTGACTCAGTTATATCTGCCATGGAGGCAGAATGGGAGAATACTAGCACATGACAGATATTCAGCATTCCTACTTTCCAGTAGAAGAAGCATAAAAATCTACCATGTGTTTTAAAAAATACATATGGTGGGACACCTGGTGGGCTCCGTTAGTGGAGCATGCAACTCTTGATCTAGGGGTCTATGGGTCATGAGTTCAAGACCCACACTGAGCATAGAGCTTACTTTAAAAAAAAAAAAAGAACAGAAAAGAAAAAGGAATACATATGGCATATTTCTTTTTTTTTTTTTAAGAACAGGCAAAATGAATCTTTATTGATGGAAATCAGAATTGTGTAGATATGGACTAAGGGTGGTATGGGGAGGCTTCTAGAGTGCTAGAAATGTTCTAGATCTTTTTTTTTTTTTAAGATTTTATTTATTTATTTGACAGAGATCACAAGCAGGCAGAGAGGCAGGCAGAGAGAGAGGAGGAAGCAGGCTCCCTGCTGAGCAGAGAGCCCGATGTGGGGCTCAATCCCAGGACCCTGAGATCACAACCGGAGCCAAAGGCAGAGGCTTTAACCCACTGAGCCACCCAGGTGCCCCTAGAAATGTTCTAGATCTTAATCATGTTCTAGATCTTGATCATGTGGGTACCTATATAAACCACCACTGAGTTGTACACTTAAGTTAAGTTAAGTTAAGTTTAAGTTTAAGTACACTCCTTATTTTATGAACGGTATACATCAATAAAATGTGGAAAAAGTTAATGTGTGTTTAAGGGATGGAAGTAGTTTGATGTAACATCGGGTTAGGAAGAAAGAAAAAGGTTAGCAGATTACTGGAAGATAAAGTTGGAGAGGTAGAATGGCAGTAGATTGTGAGGGGTCTTGGGAGCCATATTTGAGAGCTTGGACTTGATCCTGCAGGTACTGGGGAGTATCTCAAGTAAGATAAGAGGTAAGAGAAGTATATGCTTAAATCTCTGTTTAAGCATTGGTTGTACAGAATCTGCTTTGGAGAGAGAAAGCTGTTTCTCTGACCTAGATAGGATCTCAGACCTCATATATTCTTGGCTAAAGGGATATCAATTTTATACCCATCTTTGGAAATCATGGAATGAAGAAGAATTCAAAAGTTACCTGTGAAAGCACAGAGTGACTTTAATTCAAACTTCAAATATTTTTGTTCTAGGCTTTGGCTCAGGTCATGATCCCAGGGTCCTGGGACTGAGGTCCCATATCTGGCACCCTGTCCAGTGGGGAGCCTACTTTTCCCTCTCTCTCTGCTCCTCCCCCCTGTTTGTGCTCATGCTCTCTCTCAACTAAATAAATAAAATCTTAAAAAAAAAAAAAAAAAAGGAGAGTACCAGGGGTTAGGTCAGATATGGAGAGGCAAAAGTAGTCTCTGCGTATATTTTGTCAGGAGTAGGACAGAACCTAAATGAAAACCAAGTCAGAAATACACATCTAGATTTTTTTGTTGTTGTTGAGAGAGTGAGAGAGCAAGTGAGCATGAGCAGGGGGAGAGGCAGAGGAAGAGAGAGAGAAGCAGACTCCCCTCTGAGCATGGAGCACGGATGTCCTTTTACAGGGGCCTACTATATACTGTGAGCTGAGTATAGTTGCTTAGAATGTTGGACTAAATAGTAATAATAATAATAGTAGTAAAAAAATAATAGTAGTAATCTTAACTAATAATAGTAATAATTGTAATCTTAACTATTTTGGCCCCTTTGCACTTAATCTTAAATCATAAGCATTTCTTCATGACCACTTGTGTTTTCAAAGGTAAAAGTTTTATTTTTAGTAAAATAAAAATTAAAAATACTACTTTAAAAAAATAAAAGTTTTAGGGGGCTGCTGGCTGAGGCTCAGAGACCATTTGTTGGTGAGTCCTGGGCTAGCCTGAGCTCAAAGTCCCAGACTCTGGGAGATGCCAGAAGAAACTGAAAGGCTTGGGGTTCCCGGGCAGATGTCGCTGGCTGCTGGCTGCCTCAGCACTGCGGACTCCCCCGGCCCCGCCACCTAGAACACGGCCCTAACAGGCCTCAACCCCCCCACCCCACCCCGAGCCCGACGTGTTGCTGCCCGCGCTGCTGTGAGCAATAGGAGCGCCCTCTCCACCGTGGTTTACCAATGAAAATGGAGGAAATCTCTGGCTAACATGGATACTAACCAGCTAGAGGCCAATTGCTCCTACACCTAACACAGGATTCTTGTTTGGGCTTCCGCGCTGAGGTGCACAGGGCAGTCAACTATGGCTACTTCTACCTGCAGTTCACAGAAACTGGTAGTTTGAAGGATTTGGGCATTCAGCCAGTGGAAGATGGAGGGGCTGGTGCCTCCTACTTTGCTCCCTTCCTGGAGCATCTGGGAATGGGCCTGATGAGCAGCTACAATGCTCACTTCCAGAATTCCAGCAGCTGCTGCATGAGAATGTCAGAAGGTGACCAGGACAATAATATACACTGGCCTTGTGGTTTGGAGAAGTTAGGTATCTAGGTAGAAGAAAAAAAAAAATCAGACAAAAGTCTCAATTCCCAGGGCACCTGGGTGGCTCAGTGGGTTACGCCTTTGCCTTCGGCTCAGGTCATGATCTCAGGGTCCTGGGATTGAGCCCCGCATCAGGCTCTCTGCTCCACAGGGAGCCTGCTTCCCCCTCTCTCTCTGCCTGCTGCTCTGCCCACTTGTGATCTCTCTCTCTGTCAAATAAATAAATAAAATCTTTAAAAAAAAAAAAAAAGAGTCCCAATTCCCACTGAAGATCCTAGCCTTTTTTTTTTTAAGATTTTATTTATTTATTTGAGAGAGAGAGAGTACAAGAGAGCATGAGCAGGGGGAGAGGCGCAGAGAAAGAAGGAGAAGCAGACTCCCCTCTGAACAGGAGCCTGATGCTGGGCTCCATCTCCCTGGACTCTAGGATCATGACCTGAGCCAAAGGCACTTAACCAACTGAGCCACCCAGGTGCCCAGATCCTAGCCTTTAAAAACCTAAAGTGGATAATTTAGGAATAAGGATCCTTTTATATTACCTGAAATCAGCTTTGAAACCTTAGGCAGGAAGAGCCATGCATCCTGTGTACCGTACCATGCAGGTTGATCTCTACACCAGGAAGTACTCAAGGTCCTACCCCCAACCCTCCCACCCTCCCCGCCATCCTCCACCCCACCACCTACCCATCCCCATCACTGTCCCCAGTGCACAGGCAAGCAGCTGTGTGCCCAGGAATCCTTTTGTTCTTCAGCCTTTCTGGCTGCCTGATATCAAGGGCTTTTGGGATAACTGACAGTTTGAACATAGCTGATGGTCAGGCCTTAATCACTGGTCCTCAGTGGGACTGCTCCTCAGTGGGACTGCTCCTCTGATGTCTGAGCCTCTGTATGAGACTTCTCCAAGACAAATGAAAGTCAGGTGTGAGATATGGATATTAATAGTCACAATCTGGGAAAACCAAGAAAAAGAATTACAACTGAATCTGGTAAGGGAAGCTCTGTGATCTTAGCTCCAACAAGAAGAAAAGGTCAAAGCTACCAGTTTCCCAAAGGTCCAGCAGTTACAGCTCATGGACTTGGAGACAAGGGTTAACCTTTTGCTAAATAAAACTCTTTGTCTTGCCCTCTACTCGGTGGCATAGGCTTCATAAATGGATAACTTGGCTATCTAGGCAGGCTGAGGATTTATTTACGATCCCTTGAGCGGCAGCATGGGCCTCTGCAACTATGCACGAATCTCTAAAACTTCAAGACTCACATCTGGATATATTATGCTGGAATAGCAGTTTGGTGGGGCAGTCATTTTTCTACTCTGAGTTACTATTTACCTTGCCAGTCTACGTGTCTGACTTGGTCCTTATGCCAGGTCACTACCTGCCTCCCATGTCAGGGGTGTGGCTGAATTATAGAAGAGCATAATGGCTGTGCAGGAGACTGTGATTTGAAAGCTGAGCCCAGAGGGGACCTCTCTCAGCTGCCCTCAGTGTTAATGGGTTAATACTAGGAGCCAAGGAGCAAGACTGGGCCATCTGTCATTTGACTACCGCATCCTATTGAATGCCACTGTTCTTTGGGTTGGGCAGTCAAAGCTCTGTGATGGTGAACATCTAGAATGTCACGACCTCTGGCCCCTCATGAGGGGGCAACCCCTTCCAGTCAGTCCCTTTTGGATATTCTTTTTTTTTTTTTTTCCTTTTGGATATTCTTAACAACAAGATCTGTCCCTTAGGGTTTGGTTTTGTTTTGAAAATGTTTTATTTACTTATTTATTTGCGAGAGAGTGAGCACACACAAGCAGGGGGAGCGGCAGGAAGAGGGAAAGAGAGAAGCAGACTGCCCACTGAGCAGGCGCCTGATGCAGGACTCTATCCCAGGATCCTGGGATCATGACTTGAGCTGAAGGCAAATGCTTAATGGACTGAGCCACCCAGGCTCCCCAAGTTTTTCTTTTTCTTTTTTTTTTTTTCCCTTGTTCTTTTAGGAGATCCAGAGAAGAATCTTTCTGGTGGGTTCCTCTGTTGAGATTAAAATGAGGGAGAGAATATAATTTTTTGTGTATGAAAGACAATGTCATGCCTAAGCATTTTCCTATAGGACTCCCTTGCTAGATGCCTTCCTGCTGTGTCTTACTTCATAAGGAGTTACCTCTTCCCACCTCCACCTGGATACTGCCTCTTAGGACCTAAGCAGAAGACCAGTAAAGACTAACTGACACACACCAGGATGGAGTGGGTCCTGATCTATTTTCTCTAATCCTTGCTGTTCATGTATCCTTCCCTATCCCAGAAGGAACTGTTTGGACTGTACGGACTGATTTGTTAAGGGAACTATAGGAATAGGGTCTCGAGACTGTTTTTGCATTCTCCCCCTAGAACTGTCTGATCAGTGTTAAGGTGTAGTTACAGGTTGGTATTCAATACAAGAATTGTGATAACTTTTTAGAAAGCTAGACCTTGATAAGAGCTAAAATAATTTTGAGTTATCTGCCCTTGACTTTATAGACATCTCCTTCTAAAGGGATACAGAGGGAAAGGAGGGTTTAAGTGAAATCCTGGCCTACTTACAAATAATGTCTAGGAAACAGGTTAAAGGTAGGGTCATGGTCCATTCTTGCTTCAGAGAGGGAGCTCTGATTGTGACATTGCTGTTTCCTTTCTGATCTTTCTCCTGGTGAGAGGTAGAAGAAGTGGAAAGTAATTTTGGATAATTGTTGGTTCATATTACCTCCCATTACACACACACCCAGGCGCCCCAGTACTAATACAATTTGTTTAAATGACTTTGAAAATTAAATAAATAAAATAAAAACAAAAGTTTTATGTCATTCCCTTTAACAATTGTTTTTATAAAATTACTTTTGTAAAAATTACTTTTGACTAAATGATTTTTATGTTTGCAAACATTTAGTTCCCTGATTTCTTAAACTTTTAAAACTAAACTTTTATTTTCTTCCAATGATAATATTACATGCTGTTTGCAGAATCTGGAAAATGTAAGAAAACATAAGATGAAAATAATAGGAGGGGCACCTGGGTGGCTCAGTGGGTTAAAGCCTCTGCCTCCGGCTCAGGTCATGATCCCAGGGTCCGGGAATCAAGCCCTGCATCGGGCTCTCTGCTCGGCGGGGAGCCTGCTTCCTCCTCTCTCTCTGCCTGCCTCTCTGCCTACTTGTGCTATCTGTCTGTCAAATAAATAAATAAAATCTTAAAAAAAAAAAAAAAGATGAAAATAAGAGACACCTGGCTGGCTCAGTCAGTTAAGCATCTGCCTCCAGCTCAGGTCATGATCCCAGGGTCCTAGGATGGAGAGTCCTACATTGGGCTCCCTGCTCAGCAGGAAGCTTTCTTCTCTCTCTCCCTCTGCCCCTGCTTTTGTGTTCTCTCTCTCTCTCTCTCTCTCTCTCTGACAAATAAATAAATAAAATCTTAAAAAAAGAAAATAATAATAATAAACCATCGCCCCACTATCTTATGATCCCTAGTCTAAGCAACTTTTTGGCATATTTCCTTCCAGTCCTTTTTAAAATATGCATTTTAACATAGTTTAGATCACACTTTGCATGTACTTTTTTACCTGATGTTTTATCCTTTTTTCCACATCACTAAGAATTTGTAAATACAATTTCAGCAGCTTCAAAATGTTACATAAGAGAAGGTACCTGAGTTTTCTTAACCAGTCCCTTATTATTAGGCATTTAGGCGACTTCTAATTTTTTACTATTATAAATGATAACTTTTACATAAATGTATAAAGCATTATGAAGTTATTTCCTAGGAGAAAATTCCCAAATGCGGGATTTCTATATTGAGTAGTGTGAAAATTTTAAAGTTTTAAATTAAAAAATTTTTAAATTAATATATGCTGCCAAACTGATTTTTAAAGGGTTTGTCTTAAATTCCACTTGCACTGTTATGTGGGAGAGAAAACAAACTAAACATTTCCAAGCTTTAAAAGGGGCAGGCTTCTCAGAATCTCCGAGCAAAGGCTGTAGTAACTACAAATGTAGTTTCAATAAAAAACTAAACACTGTGGGGCACCTGGGTGGCTCAGTTGTTAAGCCTGTGCCTTTGGCTCAGATCTTGATCCCAGGGTCCTGGGTTCGACTGGGATCTATCCCTGCGTTGGGCTCTTTGCTCAGCAGAAGACTGCTTTCCCCTTTCTCGCTCTCCCTACTTGTGTTCCCTCTCTCTCGATCTCTCTGTCAAATAAATAAATAAATAAATAAATAAATAAA
>ML098080.1:12452-26561 GCA_003697995.1 Taxidea taxus jeffersonii | reverse complement strand
ACACACACACACACACACACACTACTAGATCAAATTGGTATATAAGATAAAGTAATCAAAATTGGCATTAATACACATATTTCAGTAATTTAAAATTATTTCACCTATATACTTGCATTTCAGATGATGTGCAATTCAGCTAATATTCTCATACTATGTCTTAAAGATTATTTTTCTCTCATAAATTTTATATATATAGAAATCTTTCAAAAATATATTCTAGGGATGCCTGGGTGGCTCAGTCATTAATTATTAATAATCATTAAGTAT
Organism: Taxidea taxus jeffersonii; assembly: GCA_003697995.1. Lineage (NCBI taxonomy): Eukaryota > Metazoa > Chordata > Mammalia > Carnivora > Mustelidae > Taxidea > Taxidea taxus. The sequence goes on along the minus strand of ML098080.1, from coordinate 26,291 downwards.
TGATTAAGTATAATTTTCTACCACTTTTTAAGTAAAATGACAAAAATATTATAGGTTAGATTTTTTGGTTAATATTGTAAGGAAAAGTGGAACTTCTAAAGAAAACTAAAAATCCATAAATATATACATAAATTTTAAAAGAAATACATGCAGGAGAAGGAGAAGCAAAATGTTACTGCCAGGTTAGAAAACTGTATTTCCAAATAACTGTAATTTGAACAATAAGTGAAAGTTTTTGGTATCTTTTTTAACAGGTCAGTTAGTAGTCATAAAAATAACAATAAAAATATATTTCCTCTATTATAGTATTTGTATCCAGTTTCCAAAAAAATGTATCAGGACTCAAAAGCTGAAATTAAGGTGATTTAAAACCACTTCAAAAGATGCAACAGGGTTGGGGGTTAAGGGGGTAGGAAAAGAATAAATGAAACAAGATGGGATCAGGAGGGAGACAAACCAAGAGAGACTCTTAATGTTATAAAACAAACTGAAGGGGGTGGGGGGGAAGAGTGTTGGGAGAGGGTGGGGGGGTTACATTATATGTTTAAATAAAAATAAAAATTAAAAAAAAAATAAAACCACTTCAAAGATGTTATGAATGCCCTGTTATTAAAAGTTATCTCATAGGTGCTTCTATACTATAATTTATAATCCATGATTCTGGAAAGAAAACAAAAAATCGACTCTGAGAAATCACTTTAAAGACAATTTTAAACTGACAACTTGCTCAAAGATATGATTGAGGAATTTAAATATTCATAAATTTTTTCTAGGTTTTATTATTTTAAGTTATCATAACCTATACTTTAATAATAACCTGAACTATTCAAACACAATGAATAAAAGGCTAAGAAGGTGGTTAACAGATTCTTAGAAACATTACTTAGCAAAATTATTGCACTAAAAAATGTAGAGTTGGGGGAGGTTTAATGTGCTTATAGGTGACGATTAAACAATGATCTTTCAACTGCTGGTCATCTATTTTGAAAAGTAAATAATTCTTTATAAAAATAATTGCTAGGAACTGTTTAAACAACCAGAGAAATTAAGTTTTTCAAATTTTATTATGTTGTCAACATAAAACAAAAGCTTTTATTCATTTATTCAACATTTATTCATTTATTCAACAAATTTATTCATGTATTCATTCATTTATTCAACAAAAGCATTTATTCATTCATTTACTCTCAACATTTTATTCATTTATTCATTTATTCATTCATTTATTCAACAAAAGCATTTATTCATTCATTTACTCTGCTTTCCCTGATTTTTTTTTTAAGATTTTATCCATTCACTTGACAGAGAGAGATCACAAGTAGGCAGAGAGGCTGAGCAGAGAGCCCGGTTCGGGGCTTGATCCCAGGACCCTGAGCCCTGAGAAAATGACCTGAGCCGAAGGCAGAGCCTTTAACCCACTGAGCCACCCAGGCGCCCCTGCTTTCCCTGATTTATTCATCTTCATAGCAGTTACCACTATCTAATCTATCATATATGTATTATTTTAGTGATGTACTGTCCCTACCTAACCTCTAAAATATGAACTCCACGAGAGGACTCTCTCTGTAATATGCTCTGTTTTATATCCAGATCTTAGCAGTGTCCCAGGTTCATATGAGGTAATTTATAAATGTTTACTGAACTAATGAAATTAAATGAATGAACGAACCAATTGTTATCATGTGCCATGCACTCAACTGGGTGCCAAAGATGGAGTAATTAACAATGGGGACATGGTCCCTATCATGGCAAAGCTTGTAGTTTACTGAAGGTACAGACAAATAGACAGTTATAGGAACCAATATCATGAATACTGTAAGAAAGGAAAACACAACAGTGGGACCAACTCTGAAAGTGGAGGAAGGCTTTCTAAAATAAAATTCAGATCTAAAAGATACTTGGAAATTAGCCAAGTTTTTGAGAGGTGAACAGAAAGGAGAGTAAACTACTCAACATGGAGAGACCATATATGCAATGACCCAGAGATAAGAGAAAGAATGACCTGAAAGAAATTCTATACAATTCCATCATAGAGATTAAACTGAGGCAGGAGAGGTATAAGTTAAGATGTTTTTAGCAGATGTTTTCAGTACCAAGTAACAGGAAAATCCCTCTAAGTCGTGAGATGACTGTACAAACAGATTAGGACCCTGTTTATTCTTTTCTTTACCCAGGTCCAATCCCTCACCAAGATTTCTTTCTTGGCACCTCAACTTGCACTGATTGCCTCAAATTGTCTATCAGTACCTCCTAGACCTATTCTCTTTCTTTTTCACATCCAGAATAGAAACAAGAAAGGACGGTGAGTCCTATTTTCAGAAATATCCTCAGATTCACTTCAGTTGGTCAATTTAGGTCACATGAAAGCTAGGTACAGGAAAGGATTGACTGGCCTTACCCACATCTCCTGCTGAATCCTTAGAATCTAGATGGAATCTATATCCCTGACACCATAGTAAGCCATTAGAAACCAGGAATACTTAGTAATGGAAAAAGGAAAATTGGACCCAGGGACAGTTGGCCTGTTGTATTTGCCAGGTAACTTTAGATTATATCAAAAAAGCAACTAAGATCCACTGAGTTGAGCCAAGGAAGAGTCCACTCAGACTGTCACAACAGAAATGCTACTCTTTCTGCAATGTGAAGAAAAGAGTAAACAGAATCAAGATTAGGAATGGAGACAGTAGTTAGGTTGGTACAAGGTGCCATCAGTATGGCTAGACTGTCAAAAGATTCAAGAGATTCAAGAGATATTCAACAGTTAGGATAGACAGACACGGAGAAGATTTAAATTTCAGAACTGAAGGAGAGAGCAATGTCAAGGATGATCCCATGTGTAATGATTGGCCAAGAGGACATGTATAGTGGTCCTATAGAAATCAAGAAGGAAAAACAACTTGTAGTGGGAAATGATGAGTTAATTTCTGGATATAAGTTTGATATGTCTACAGGTTATAACCTTAAAGTTGTTTCAGTTCTCAGAGTCATGCCATTTCAGATGTTAGAGAAGTTATTATAATCCTATAATAGAAGTAAAAAGTAAATATACCATTTACTAGTTATTATCCAGGATTCATTTCCTTTTTGTGCTTAAGTTTTTGTTTCATAATTTCTAAATACTGATGCTATTTTGCAAAGCTAAAGGTTAGGAGGAAAAATGAAGAGACCAGAAGCATATAATAAATCATCTGTGTTTTCCTCTAACAAGAAACATAAATGCATATTAAATACCACCTGCTACAATGATGTGGAAATAGAATAAGAACTGGAAATATCCTGATTCAGTATACAGAGGAGCAAACACTGGACTAGATAATATCAAGGTCAAGTAGTGACACATGAAAAGAGAAAACAGAGCAAGATTTTTTTTAAGTCTACCAAGAAAAATATATTATTATTGCAACACAGATACCCTAGTTGCTTGTAAAAAGGGGAGCATCTTTGTATGGGACAGTATCTACCTGAAACATCACTTGGAGGAAGAGAGCTAGGCAGTAAGATTAGCAGCTGCAGCATAAAACTGATTCAGCAGCAGATGTGAGGCAAAACTCCCTGTTTCCAAATTTGCTAGAGGGATGTAGCCTTATTAGGGAGGAAGCTGAATCTAGGTTATACAATAATGAAGTAGATAAAAAACATAGCTAAACGGTACTTCCTAATAAATCACTGAAAATTTCAGGACAGAAGAGAGCAGAGAAGAATGCAGAGAAGGGAGGAAGAGAGGAGAGCGAGAAGGACAAGGAGAGGGAGAAAGATAAAAAGAAGCTGGGGAAAGAGGAACAGAATGAGACAGGGGTTTGGTGTACTGGGGAGTAGTGCACAGGGGAACGTAGGAAAGAGAGAGACAATACAACAAAGTAACCAAAGAAGAACTTTCATGTGACTAAAGGGAATGTTTTAGAAGAGAGAGTACTTAATATTCAATTCTAAGCTATTTTCAATGATATAATATTAAACCCGCATTTTCAGGAAAGTCTGATATACTGAAATGGGGTGATACTGAAAAAAGAAAAGAAGGAGTAACAGGAAATGTGGTCATCCCTACAATTACCTCTACAATCATCTTCTCAACGGGAAAGACAGGGCTTCCAGGTCCCATGTGTCATGGCAGTTTCCCTTGTGTTTCAGCTTAGGTTCCATTCTAATGAATTCTAAATGAAATCTTGTTTACATAACATAATTCACTCATGCATTCAATGAATGCAACCAAGAACAAACTGAATGGCTGCATTGGCATAATTGGGAATGTTTCAATGAAGCAGTTACGAGCAAAAATGACCTAAAAGTGACTGTATTTCAAATATATAAATCGTAGATAAACTTAATTACATCAGAGGCAGTAAACTTAAATGAGGCAAGTCTGACATCTTTGCTATACTAGAACAAATTTGTACAACATATATGAAGCTTTAAGGGCCATTCTTCTCAAGATCTATCAATATTATATCTTTTTAAGGTTGTAGGACCAAGGTTCTAATCATAGCTCTGATGCTATCTGCCTTTTTCTAATGTGTGGCATTTCCACTATGGTTGCTTTTCTTAGAGGGGATTTCCACTAAGTCATTTTAAAAAATAATTCAAAATTGAATGTAGAATGTGTCAACTCATTAATGACCTTTTTTTTTTTAAAGCTTTGTAACATTTTTCCAGAAAAGAAAGATAGTCCAAATAGGACCTATTGGAAACAATGTTCTCTTGCAGTTAGTGTCTTTTGCTATCATGCTTCTTGCTTAAGGGGATTTCTGTAACTTTCCCAATTTGACTGTTCTGTTAGAAAAAAGTGAAAAAATACAATCATTGCTAATTGCCATGACAGATTCATGATAAAATCACTTTCAGGGGGCACCTGGGTGGCTCAGTGGGTTAAAGCCTCTGCCTTCAGCTCAGGTCATGATCCAGGGTCCTGGGATTGAGCCCTGTATCGGGCTCTCTGCTCAGTGGGGAGCCTGCTTCCTCCTCTCTCTCTCTGCCTGCCTCTCTGCCACCTGGATCTCTTTCTGTCAAATAAATAAATAAATAAAATCTTAAAAAAAAATCACTTTCAGGAAAGTTATCAATTTACTTATTCAAAACATATATATTTTTTAATTACCACGAGTAAGAGCTGGTTTTAGCATGAAACAGAACATAATATACTTACCCTGTCCAGGAAGCTCATAAATATCTGAGCATCCAAATAATAGAGAAGATATTTTTTTAAAAAATGGCAAGAAAGTTTAGAAAGAATGGCAGGGTCTACTCTGGTTGAATTATGACATGAGACATGATACACCTAACATAGAGAATTATTGTGAGCATCAAGATAATGTTTGTAGAGCACTTGGGACATGTAATTATTCAGTAAATTATGTTACTATATCATCCCCACAGATCCAAGTATCCCAGTTTTACAGATGAGGAAATGAAGGCCAAAATCATCCAGCTAGTGAGTGGTGGAGCTGCTATTCAGACCCATCGGTATGACTCCAAATTAACTCTTGTACTATCGCAGTTCCCAAATGTCCTGAGACCGTGCACACAACTTCTTGAATGAGGCAACAGAATTTTTTTGACAGCTAATTACTGAATGACACTTTAGCCGTTATCACTCCAATAAACATGGTCATCTACTGGTTATTTGGGTTTGTACATAGATAGCAAAATTATTTGCAATAGATGATGAATCTTAAGGATTCAGGTTTTATTCTAGGTAGGGGATATAGGAACCAGATGACCAAGCCAGCTGAGAAACAAGACATATTCAATACAGGCAGCAGCCAGAAGCACAGTAAGGCTGGCATAGTATTCAAATAGTGGCTTAGGTGTCAATTCAGGCAGATGATACTGACATCAAAGGTAACAAGAGAGGTTACCAAAGGCAAGTATGAACAGAAGCAGGAATCCCAGTGGCAGGAAAAATGAAATAGTAACAAGAGTCAAAAGACAGCAAGTATAGTGAAACTCCATCATGACACCATATGTGAGATCCAAAAAAATGACCTGTACAATGTGAAGTTACACTTTATGAAATTAAAGAAATAACTGGCATAAGGCTGCTGCAGAGGATGGGGGCTGGGTGAGAATTACATTCAATCCAAAATCACATGATTGCAGAGCTCATTATTTCAGTGTTTCGCTGAGCTAGTCACACATGCAGCAAAACCTTAAGTGCCTTACCTGTAGTAAACTCATATAGTCATCACCCACAACCCTGTAGTTAGCTTTATTTCCCCATTTGTGCAGATTAAAGAAAGCTGAAGTACAGTGAGGTTAGTAACTTGCCCAAGGTCAAAGAGCCCATAGGGCAGAACTAGAATAAAAATCCATGTTGCCCATCTCTAGAGTCCCCACTCATAACTGTCTCTGCATAGTCAGGTATCAACCCACTAATGTCAGAGAATCTGGCAGTAGGTAGCAAGACTCATGTCACAGATCAAAGATCTGAGGTGTGGGGCCAGAGACCTAGTCTTTATGGCACAGTACATGCGAAGAAGCTAGAATAGTGGTGGGCATATAATAAGCACTCAACAAATGCTAGCCATAAAAATATTAATAATTGTTGTTGCTGTTGTAATACGAGAAGAAACTTTGATAGGCTGAATCTGTTCCTCTGCCAAGTTGAAGTGCTAACCTGCAGTGTGAAATGTGACTATAGATAAGGTCCTTAAAGAGGCAATTAAATTATAATTCAGTGGGCTCATCAGGGTGTGCTCTAATCCAATAGAAAAGAGGATTAAAACATAGATGTGTACAGAGGAAAGACTATGTGGAAACACAAAGAAAAGAGCCATCTGCGAGCCAAGGAAGAGGCCTCAGACGAAACCAACCCTGCCCACACTTTGATCTTAAACTTCCACCCTCCAGAACTGTGAGAAAATTAATTTCTGTTATTTAAGTCACCCAGTCTGTGGGGCTTTGTTATGGCAGCTCTAATACAGGGACCAAAATGTGCAAAACATAACATGTCCAGAAAATACAGTAGGAGATCTGCATTAAATTCAATATGAATGGAATTGAGGCAAATATTGCCACAGGGACCCACATCACAGAGAAGGACTCCAGACAAGAGCTCAGGTACTAGGCCCGGAGCAAATATTAGAGCATGAATAACTGCAAAAGTAGTTAGATGCCAAGCCACTGCCCTAATGCTTCGTAAATATCTTCTGCTGAGGAAGGGACTGAAGCTTGGGGGTGGAGCAGAGCTGTCACCGAAGGAGAGCAAATGTGTACAGATATAACTGAAGAGATCTGAAAGTTGGGAGACCACCTAACTCCTAACACACACACCAATATTAGATGTATAAAAGCAATTTTAATTTAAAAATTTTTCCAAATTAAACTTCAGCAGACCTCTAGGTCACTACAGCTGTACTTTTCTGCTTATTTCAGTGATGAATGGCCCAAAATAATGGTGAAAATTTCCTAAAAATAATATGATCATGAAATCTGTAAGTCATGTAGCATACCAAAACCTGCTCAGAATTGCCTTGTCATCTACCAATCTGTTTTATTTATTTATTTGTCAGAGAGAGAGGGAGAGAGAGCGAATGAGCACAGGCAGACAGAGTGGCAGGCAGAGGCAGAGGGAGAAGCAGGCTCCCTGCCGAGCAAGGAGCCCGATGTGGGACTTGATCCCAGGACGCTGGGATCATGACCTGAGCCCAAGGCAGCTGCTTAACCAACTGAGCCACCCAGGCGTCCCTACCAATCTGTTTTAAATAGATACTAATTTTTCTACTGTTCATGTAGACTTTATTACTTTTTGTGTTTACCTACATACCTTTAATGTTAGGTATACCTAGATGTGTGTCTTATGCATTTGGTTGAGTTGATAGAATTATTCCAGAAGAATGGCATCAACGAGTCTTCTTCCCTTTTGTATACCACTCCCCGCCCCCACATCTACTGCATTTAATAGCAATGGAATGCAACAAGCAAGATCTGTGAGACCACTGCTCTGCATTCTTCATTAACAATGTATACTGCACGATCACAACATCAAAATAGCTCAAAAGAGCACAAATAAACTGAAAGTTCAATTAGTGATATTATAACCAGTTTCAATTTCAAGAAATAATATGAAGCATATACAGTGTGGAACAACTGAAAATATTTTGAATGTGGAGGCTTTCAGCATCAGAATTCACTAAAAGAAAAGCAGACAAAGAGCTAAAGCACACTCTTCCTGACTGTTGGAACATATTCTACCTTTCCAGGTAATTCAGTGCCATGGCACATTGATATTTTTCACAGGTTTGATGGTTAGACTCCATAGAAACAAATCCCATTTGCCAAAAAGGGCTCTCTATTCCAGATTAATGAAACTGAAAAGCAATGATTACTACAACCATCAAAAGCATAGGGGCCACTGTCTTTGTTTCAGGATTTCTATGTAAGAAAAGCATCTTATATAGATAAATGTATAAATCTCAGCATTTTTTATTAATATGAATTAGAGAGACCTACAGATAAATTAAATATCCAATATATTTCTGCTTTTTATACAATGCATATAACTTAGCTTCTTAAAAGCTTTGTTATTCAAATGGCGTTTTTAAATTAGTAGATGGAGAAATGCTGTACCTATTAGTCATCAGCAATCAAAGAATATATAGGCTGTTGTCCAGCTGCACATTCTTCATGTTGTAACTCATCTATTTTTCCATTTTTCTTAGGGAAGGAAAAATGTTGACTCTCAGCCTGATGTTAATATTCAGGTTGAATCTTTGTGATACTTTAAAAAGAAAATCATGACATCCTCTGGTGAGGACCAGTTTCTACTTATTATTGAAGATGACAATACCTTCTTGGATAACTAAGACTACAGTGGAAATTATCAGACTCCTAATTTCATGTCAGAAGATCATACTGACAGCTGCCACCCTAATGCAGTCATCTATAAGGTGATAAATGTGGCCAACGTTTTAAGATAACCAGTTATGTGCTTCACATACTAGCGACATTTTAAATGCAAAAAAAATAACACGTATTTTGAGTATTTTAACCCCACAATCAAGTAAAATTATTTAGATATTCTTTTATTATCCTCCAGAATATGCTAAACCTCTGCAGAGATATTTCTAGCTTTTAGCTGTCAAGGAATTATATATTTTTCTTGAATGGTAGCTGTTAAGATAAAATATGCCAGAGTCTGAGGGTTTTGTATATGTATAAAAGAATAATCTTAGCACTCAAAGATTTTCCAAGGAAAGCTATAACATGAATAAATCTCAGCATATTTTTATTAATATGAATTAGAGAATTCTACAGAAGAATTAAATATCCAATACATTTCTGCTTGTTATACAATGTATATAACTTAGGAATAAAAGAAAAGTAGGCATTTTTCTACATGCTTCAAAATATTTAAGCTATGTTTTCTGTAATCTTTTGAGCCTTTGAAAGTGCTATTTTTAAATTTAAATAAATAAAAAATCGGAACTAACCATAAGGAAATTAACCCCTCTAATTCACTTTTTAGGCCTTTTAGTGGGAAGTCTCTAAACTGAAGCTAAACCCAGATTTTTCTCAGAAACCTCAAGACCTCTGGTTAAGCATCTGCCTTCAGCTCAGGTCATGATCCTGGAGTCCTGGGATCAAGCCAGGAGTCAGGCTCCCTGCTCACTAGGGAGCCTGCTACTCCTTCTCCCTCTGCTGCTTCCTCTGCCTGTGCTCGCTCGCTCGCTCTCTCTCTCTCTCTCTGTCAAATAAATAAATAAAATCTTCAAAAAAAAGAAAAAGAAAAAAACTTCAAGGCCTCTATACACTTAGGGCAGATGAGAAAAATCTAGGAACTCCTATACAGACACTGGCAAGCTCTAAGGCAAGAGCATTACCGATACAATCAATTAGTTTTACTTCCAAAAATTCAGGTGAGTTCTACTACAATTTAGTAAGCACCTCTTGTGTGCTGACACTAAATACAAAAAATTTAAAAAAAGAAAAGAAAAGAAAAAAAGACAGGAAAAAAATTTATATATTCTCCTGATTACCAGCCAGGGTAAATCAGGGCCAGACTCATCACTTCTGAAATTAAGTTTTTAAGTCATGACAGAATCAGAAATCATTAATTAAATGATGATTAAAACTCTACAAACAAAAACTAAAAAACTTTTCTTTCATACATGGGTTAACCAATTATTCATTCATTTGTTCAACAAATATGTATTAAGTATATCTCTATGTCAGAAACTCTTCCAAACAGTTTATATAACTTAGCACAGTAATGTTTTTAAAAATCTTACAAGAGTGGCACCTGGGTAGCTCAGTCAGTTAAACGGCTGCCTTCAGCTCAGGTCATGATCTCAGGGTCCTCAGACAGAGCCCCTTGTTGGGCTCCCTGCCCAGGGGGAGTCTGCTTCTCCCTCTCTATCTGCCTACCCCCACAGCCTGTGCTTCTCTCTCTGTGTCTCAAGTAAATAAATAAATAAATAAGATCTTTTAAAAAATATTATGAGAAAGATATTATGATATATACTTTCTATTTAAGGAACTAGGCCCTCCAGTTAAAATTTTGCCATGGATCAACTAATCTTTCATGTTTTGGGCAATCAAGTTCCAATTTACTCATCCTTCAGAAATGTATTAAGTGTTTGGTACTAGGAAAACTGACCCATTTCTGTCCTCTTGGAGCTCAGAACAAAGACCAATAACTCCCTTAGATGCAGGCTCTGCTCTTCAAGAGGCACTAGACATTCAAGGGTCTTCTTCAAAATTGTTTTGAAGTTCCCCTATTGTGCCTGGAGCTAATAGAGACTAGTAGTTATGTCCCACCAGAGAGTCTCAGGCTCAGACTAGGATCCATGTCGGGTCTCCCTGGTTCTGGATTTCTCTTTCAGATACTTTCCAAACCTCAATCTTATGCATGAGATAAACCAGTGGCCCCAAGGTACTGCAGTATTTGAAGATGGCAACAGGTATATTTTCTTTCGTTGTTGCAGGGTTTTGTTTGGGGGGGGCGGGCACTGACAGGTATATTTTCCCCTGTGTACCCACCACTACTGACACCCAGCACATCACTACCCCTCTATAGGCTCTGTGCTTTATGTAAGGGAGTCCTCTGGGGTTGTTGCACCTAATTCAGCTTAGTAACATATATTAGATATACAGACATCATTAGATATATAATGAGGGTCACCACTGTACTCATTGATCTTTGAGGGTGACACTAAACTCTGCCATTTATGCATCTCACAAACAGTGTAGTTTCTGATTATCATGGCCTTGGTAGTATAGTTTTAGGGGTATTTGGCTTTTCTTCACATGTAAACAGTAGGATGGTTCATCCAGATGTTACTATATTCTTATCAGATACTCAGGAAATTTTCACATAACTACACAGGTTAGCCCTGGACTCCTTAGTTACAGTGAGCAGTATCTGAGCTGTCAACTGGCCTCCATAAGCCCCAATCCAATAGGGGCTCATCACTGGCATTTTTAAACTCCCAGTATCAGTATAAGCTTGAATGGTGTATCCAACAGCTTTCAAAAGTTTTGGAAATTTCCTTTCTCAGAGTGTAGGTACTCTGAGAAATGGCAGTAGTATTGGGGGGTTAATAACTGAGGGAACCACCACTCTGTATCTCTGGGTTGTTGTGGGATTCTTCAGGAGAACATGGTCAGGGCTTCAGCTGATGGGCTCTGTGTCTGAGAAATGGCTCACATCTAGACAATGAACAATGATATTTTTCCTTTGCAGTAGGTGGCATCAGCCACTTGCTTATCCACTTCTAATTTACCTAATCCCCAAGAACACCCAGGTTGATTCCTGCCAATTGATATCTCCTTGGGGCAATTTGGCTTACTGCCAATGATGTTAATATTACCTACTTTGTCTCTAATGTTGAGGTGCTATCCCTGGTTCCTCTTCTGGAAAGCTACACTTTTAATGACACTAAAGAACCTGATTGTTAACAGTATTTCCTACAACCAACCCTGCTCAACCACTGAACTTCTCAATGTTGGGGATATCCCCCTTTATGGTACACTCCTTGATCTCCCATATACCCCAAACTCTGTTTCTCCTATTGTGAACACTAGTATGGTTGGTTCATTTGTTACAATTAATTAACCAATGCTGAAACATTAGTATTAACCAAAGTCTATACTTTATAGTTATATTTCCTTAGCTATTACCCAGTGCCCTCTTTCTCCTTCAAAGTCTTAACCAGTCAGTATACTACATTCCCTTTGTCATCTTGTCTCTTTATGTTCCTCTTGAATGTGACAGTTTTTCAGACCTTCCCTGTTTTAATGACCATGACAGGTTTGAAGATTGCTGGTCTTCAATGCAGTTTGCAGTTTCTTCATTATGACACAGTAAGATGCTACAGGCTCATCTTATGTATTTCTTGCCCCAGTCCAAGAATCAGCCAGTTTCCCAAGAACTCCTGGTTTCTTTTACTGGTAAATGTCATTAGAACACAAGATCTGGTTTCAAGTGTGTTCACTGCTACTAAATGCCATTGATTATAATCTCTGTAGCTCACAAAGGAAGGAAATATACGTGTGTATACTAATCCCCATACATGTATACACACACACATTATATACACTCTCACATAGGCACATACACTTCTCTATGTGACCATACTTTTGTATGTATCTATATTAAGATAAAATGAGTTCATAGTGGTATCTCCAACTCTAATCCATGCCACCTGGAATATTTTGATCACTTTCTCATGCTTATCTGTCAACTCACATTCCCAACAATGAGAAATCTGGTTCCCAGAGATGGTGCTTTTTACTTAATCTCTGTGAAGGCTACAAACTCTGCATTCTGAACTATGCACACTACACTCTGTACAATACCATAAACCTACACAGCTCTCAGCTCTGAGTTCTTAATTACATAAATTTTTCTGTGATGCTGGTGTGGAGACTAGGCAAAGTACATTCCAGACTCTCTTGTCAGCTGGATTACTGGATTAGGTTCTGCCTTGGGGAGCAATAAAAAGAAACTGAAAAGTATGCAGAGGGAAGGGCCTTTAAATCGCATTTTACTTAGTTCCCATCAGCATTATTCCAACAGCTACAAATTGTTGGCTCTGGCCTACACTTTGTTCTTTCACACAGAGCATTAGCTTCACCACACCCACTCAGGTTTGGATATAAACCTGAACCTGTTCCTTTTACAAAGTGGGAATAACAGCTTTGCCTCCCTTACTTATCCTTTGAGTTACATGCTCCTTAGGCTGCCCAAGTATCCAGCAGTACCCTTGGTTGTCTGAGCACCTGCCAGGTTATGACAGTTCCGCAGTGATCTAACAACAGCTGAGCAGAACGTCCCCAAAGAAGTCGAAGCTTGAGTCCTGCAGGGTGCCTCCTTTAATTTCCTATAATCTGATAATACCAACTCTTTTCCTAGCTCTAGGAATGATAGCTGCTACCAACCATTATTAATTTTTGGATGTTGTCCACATCTCCTTTTTGCTCTCTTCCATCATTATTTTACTTGCCTTTCATCATTATTTTAACCAAACTCCACATTAAATGTGCTCCATCTAAAATACTTGGTATTTTGTTTCCTCAATGAATTCTAACACTCTTTCACCCTCATTCATCTGCAAATATCTGCTGGGTGTGGAGCCTACTTTTTTTTAAGATTTTATCTATTTATTTGACAGAGAGAACACAAGTAGGCAGAGAGGCAGGCAGAGAGAGAGAGGAGGAAGCAGGCTCCCCGCTGAGCAGAGAGCCTGATGCAGGGCTCGACCCCAGGACCCTGAGATCATGACCTGAGCTGAAGGTAGAGGCTTAACCCACTGAGCCACCCAGGCACCCTGGAGCCTGCTTAAGAGAGGAGAGGAGAGGAAGGGAGGGGAGGGGAGGAGAGGGGAGGGGAGGGGAGGGGAGGGG
>ML098080.1:0-12052 GCA_003697995.1 Taxidea taxus jeffersonii | reverse complement strand
GGGGAGGGGAGGGGTGGGGAGAGGAGGGGAGGGGAGGGGAGAGGAGAAGAGAAGAGAGGAGAGGAAGGAAAAGAATGAAAGAAAAGAGAGAGAAAGAGAAAGAATGAAAGAAAAGAGAGAGAAAGAAGGAAGGAGGGAAGGGAAGGGAAGAGAAGGGAAAGGAAAGGAAAAAGGAAAAAGGAAAAGGAAAGGAGAGGAGGGAGGGGTGGGAAAGGGAGGGAGGAAAGGAAGGAAGGAAGGAAGGAAAATTTAAAAACAATACTCAGGCATTAACTGGAAAATAGCCCTAGTACTTTGTCTTTTGAATACCTTCTCACCATCCCAGCTAATTTTGCCTTTTTCCAGGACCATGGGACCTCCCCACTATATAGCAATAAAAAGCTAAATGCCTCCAGATCCTGCTCCAATGCTAGGGCCAGTATCTGTTCTAACTGGCTTTCATGTAAGCCAAACATAAATATTTTGTATATCACTCTGCCTATGTGTATTGTCCCTACCATAATCAAGAATATTACTAAAGTTAACATTTAAAGAGGGCACAAGATGTGATGAGCACTGGGTGTTATATGCAACTAATGAATCATTGAACATTATATAAAAAACTAATGATGTACTATATGTTGGCTAATTAAATTTAAATTTTAAAAAGTTAACATTTTGGAAGTACTTACTATGTGCCATGTGGAGGTATTCACTGTTATTATTTTCCTTTTTGTTTTTTTTTAAAGATTTTATTTATTTATTTGACAGATAGAGATCATAAGTAGGCTGAGAGGCAGTCAGAGAGAGAGAGAGGAGGAAGCAGGCTCCCCGGTAAGGAGAGAGCCCAATGTGGGGCTCGATCCCAGGACCCTGGGACCATGATCCGAGCCGAAGGCAGAGGCTTTAATCCACTGAGCCACCCAGGCACCCCTCCTTTTTGTTTTTAACTAAGAAGTTTAGACACAGATTTCATAACTTGCCTGAGGTCACACAGCTTTTAAGTGGTGCAGCCAGTATTGATATCAGGGAGTTTAACAGAGCCTGGGCTCGTGATTGAGATTTTATACCTATCTAGGAACATATGGTGAATGTAATTGGGGCAAGGCAGAGAGGGACATAAGAAATTAAAGTTTTACTGGGTGTGCATTCAGGAGAAGAGACTACATGAAGAATAAAAATTGATCATGGTAGATGAAGGATTGAAACCAAGATTAAGAAATGTATTTAACAACAGAAGTAGGTTATTTAAAATAAACTAGTTCCATTCACTGAAGACATTTAAATTCTTTATTTCATTCTAAACCTATTCTGTGACTCCTTGTCAAAATTTCCTGAAAGAAGAACTTGGTTTCTTCAAGCCTATCTGAGTCCCATGATTCTGTGTTCTCCTCATGGTATAGCTTTGCAATAAACCAGTATACTCTTAGGATGACCTTTGGAGACAGATTTGGATTCAAATGCCACTTCTACTTTCTATTAACTGTATGATGTTGGCTCAACCTAAACATCAAGGTCTCCATTTTCTAAACCAATAAAGCATTGACTAAATTTCCCCTAAACTACTTGTAGGATTAAATGACATCATTCATTTATAATACCTAGTCTTTATGATTGTAAATTCTTCATTCTTCTCTACAATTCATATTTCTTTTCTTATCTTAGATTTCATCATTTAGATTTTTCATAATGTTTCTGCTCTAACTTTCATGTTCACTGTGTAGGTCTGTTTATGTGCTGACAACATCAGTTACCATATGACTTTCTAAATAAGCTTAGTAATTGAAAATTGAATCATGTTAGCTTAGATGACTAAGTCTCTCAAAATTATAATTATCCCTTCCTTAATTTTCTATCTATCCAAAAAGGAGGTCTTCTAGATTCCAATTTTCATGATATGATAGCTCCCAGATCATATGAATTGATACCATATGCCCTTTTCCAACAATTTGCAAAGAGGGTGGAAAGGAGAGAGGGAGGGAGGAAGAAAGAGAGGTAGGAAGGGAGGGAGGGAAGGAGGGAAGTAGAAAGATGGGCTGGGTATAATCTATCTGCTAGTATCTGATTGTATGACTTTCCATAACTCATCTTTCTGGTTTTCAATGAAACAACACTGCAATCTTTTATTATACCCCACTTTTCTGTGTAAGCTACCTTGGGTTCTTACATTCACAACCAAAAGACTACTAAATTCCCAACAAATGAAAATTTGATAGAAATAATAATAGAAGTTTCCTCCTAAAAATCCACAAAGTCCTGCCATCATATAAGTTTAAGGTGCGAATTTCCACTTCATATACATATGTATTTATATTTAATTTACATATATATGTGTATACATATGCATACATACTATATATGTGTACATGTGTGTGTATATAGCCCATAGGTACCTGACTGGAGGATAAATCTTTCATGAAAAAGTATAAGCATAATATACAAATTTTCATATTATGGGAAGAAAACAATGTGAGAGTCAATAAAAGCAATATAAATGGTAATTAGACTCTTGAGAATTATAGTAAAAAATGATCAAATGGATATTCAAAATAATTTTACAGACAAAAATTGAAGATACTAGAAAGTGATCAAAAAAAAAACAAGACCAGGCAACATGGGAAAAGAAGTCAAAGAACTTATAGAAATTGAAAATGTAAAAGAAAAAAAAAAAAGAAATAAAAAAATGTAGTCATTGAAATAAAAATAAACCTCAATGGCTTGGTCCAGAACAGACATTGTTTAAGGGATAATTAATAAAAATGCAGGTTAGAACTGAAGAAAATATCTGAAATGTAGCAGGCAGAGATAAAGAGAGAAAATTTTTGTAAATAGAGATTAAGGACTCTAAAAGAATTTAAAGGTATAAAATTTAACAAGTAGAAAGGATGGGGAGACAAATTTTCAAGGAAAAAAGTGGCTAACAACTTTATAGACTTGTATACAATAAAGTATCAGCAATCAAGAAGTATAAAAACAATTCAGAGAAAATTAAACAAAGCCAAATCTACACTCTGACACATCAAAATGAAACTGCAGAATGCTAAAGATTAGAAGTAACCAATGACAAAAAAGAGATAACCAACAAAATAATAACAATTAGTAAATAACAGAATTCAACAGCAACAAAAAAATCATGAAACAAATGAATTATACTTTTCAATACCTAAAATAAAACAACAGTTAACCCAAATTTCATACCTACCAAAACTATTAACTAACAGTGAGTGTGAAATAAAAACATTTTCAGAAACAAAAGACCTGAGGAAGTTTAACTTCAAAAGACCTTCAATGAAGGAAATTATCTTTAAGAATTCATTTCAGGAAGAAGAAAATTGATCCCACAAACAAATTAAGTCTCCTTTTTTCCCCTAACTCTTCTTCTTAATTAAAGACCAGATACTTCTGAGCAATCCTTTCTATATTTCTATGTATCTAAACTACTAAACAGAACAGGACAGAGTCAATGCTTTACTTTGTGTTTCTTAACTCTCTCCTATTTAATATTATTTTTTAAAAATCATGTTGGTGCTTTCTTCCTTAAATCCTTTCACTGCCCTAGCACATAATTCAGCTAAAGTGGGCCAAGACACAGCTCATTTGAGCATATAAAACAATTAGTTCTTACATTTCTTGTGTGAATTTTTTTCCACCAAGAGGATTATTTATCTTAAGGGAAAAGGTTCCCTTATCTCTTGGGTATTCATTAATACTCTTCTCTCAGACAGCTCCAGGCCAAAAACTTTATCTTCTTACTGAAAATATGAATATAATGGTTCTTTCAATATTTTGTTAACATTTTTTAATGCATCAGCTCATTTAGGGTGTTTGTCTTTCTGACGCTATCCTTACAATTTAAGTATTTAAAAACGTTTTGTAAATAATCTTTTAAAATGTGAGCTAAAGATAATTTCATCTGTCTTTTTCATACCTTACTTTGATTCTTTGCATAGCACAAATCTTAAGAAGATCCTCACTGCAGTATGCAAAATGACCCTCCAAAGATGTCCGTATACTAATCTCTGCCCTTTAATATTAAAAAAAGGGGGGGGGTACTTTACAGATACACTTAAAGTTACAGGCCTTAGAAAGGGCAAAGACTCTGGATGATCCCTGTGTATTCCAACCTAATCACAAGGGTCCTTAAAAGCAGGGAATTTTGTACATATGGAGTCAGAGATATACAGGAGAAAGAGAAGTCAGAGATATTTAAATGTGAGAGATACTTGATGTACTGTTACTGAAAAGAGTGACATAAAAAGCATGAAAAGGAACACAGGAAACCTCTAAGAATAAAGACTAGCCCCAGCTGATAGCCAGCAAGGAAGCAGGGACATTAGTCCTATAACTTTAAGGAAAATTAAGTAAATTAATTTGATCAATAACCTGAATGAACTTAGAAGTGGAATTTTCCCCAGAGCCTCCAGTAGGACTCTAGCTCAGACAACACATTAATTTTGAACACGTGATGCCTTAAACCAAGAATCCAGCTTAGCCATACTGTATCTAGATTTCTTAGCCAAGAGCCTGTGAAATAACAAATTGGTGCTGTGTTAAGTCATGAATTATATAGTAATTTCTTACAGCAGCAAAAGACAACTAATATACTCACAACTCTTCCCTTATGGAATTCTATCTCACAGAAGGGAGCCTATAAACCCTTATATTTATCAAGCTGGCCTTCACAATATGTAGATTATTTGTCAGTACCCTCCCAGCCTTTCCTTCATGGCTACGCTAACTTCCAAAACAGCATTTTTTCTTTTCCTTGAGGCTTTCTATCTCTTTTATTCTACTAATTCTTTTGAGAAGAGGGTCAAAATTAGGAGAGCAGTTTCTGTTCTCACTTTCTCTGCCTTTTGGGAGATGAAGTCATCAGCAAGGCAAATCAAGAACATGTCAGATACTCTGATTTTAGCCAACTGAGACTTCCAGCAGATGTCCAGAAAGTCCCTCATTTTGCCTCTGTGCCAGTTCTGTACTGTGTGTCAGGAACACATCATCCATTCCCTCCATCTGTTAGTCTGTCACCTTCAAATGTAAGAATTCTGAAGAAGCAATGTTTATGTATTTGGCTCTGATGATAATGATGTTACTTGAGCACTTCTCCCCTTTTACCTTCACAAATGCTCTCTTTTGAGGTCATTTTAACATTCAGTCACAGAGACTTAGATTTTGCTAGTCCATTTAATCTCTCATGTCTGGCTGTAGGATCTCAGTACATCTGAGTTCAAGTAACAGTTACTGCCCTCCTCCAAAGGGCTCAGGGTTTAATCAGGATTACACAAAATGTCTTACCCAGCACCAAGCTTTACTACTAATTCACAAACATCAAGAAAGGAGACACAATCAGTGCCAAATCAAAATCTGGGATGTCCTAACCCTACCAGACTCACCTGCCTAAAATGACTTCCACTCTGGAATGTGTTTTAAGTTAGAATGACCAGCACTAACAATATCTATTATAAACGTCACAGGGAAGCTGCTTAATTTGGGGTTCTTTCAGATTTTATAACTTACTAGTCAGGTAGCTATGAAAATTATGTGATGAACTTCTCCAGTTCAGCTGTGCCTCATAAATCCATAAACTATAAGTTTATTTATAATAAACAGCCCTAACAAACCAGAAGTTCCCTGCTAAAAGAATATTGGTCAGTATACAGCAGCTCCTGGAAGACTTTTATTTATCTTCCAGCTAATTAATTTTACCAGAATATTCACAAGGAAATCTAGTCCAGTCAAAATGGCCTGCCCTGAGGAAAATGTGAGGCACTGAGTTACAAACTCACTTTTATTCCAACTTCCAATTTTAGGCAAGGCCACTGCTCTCCTGTGACAGTCCAAATTTTTTTTTGCTTTAAAAGGATTATTTCTCAGGTGCCAAAAAACCCACTCTCACCTCCACCCCCTTATAATTTGGCCTCTGATGCTCCCCATTGCCTCAAGTCACCAGTAATGCCTATCTAGCCTAGACATATACCCTAAGTACTGAACAAATCAAGGTCTATCTTGTTTTGATTTTTTTCATTTTTATTTTGTTGATATCACAGTCTCCAAGAAGTCCCCAACTCCATGAAGATGAATGGACATAAAATATATGTATACTGGCATTAGGAGGACAGTATACTCAGATATACGTTACCAGTTACAGCCCCAGTGCATTTGGGAGCCCAGCATATATTAGCATAAGTCTTTCCTGATGTTGGTTACTGCTGGTCCTCCTCTCCTGACATTTATGTGTATTTTTACAAGTTCCAATTTCTTATATCCTTTGTGAATCCATTCCAACAACTCTTTAAGGACATTAATGAGGTTAAACATTACCACCTTGTGTAATAATCTCACCTTTAGTTTATTTAGTAGACATGTCCTGGAAATTGGTATATGATAGACATCTGAGACCATAAATTTTATTTTCTAATGTATCTTAAATTGTATTTACTAATAGTCAGAGGTCCTATTGTCCATATAATTCTTGATGTATTCAATCTTGTTCTGTTGTCTTAGATTTTGAATCTTTCCTCCATATTCAGTTTAGTGTATTCTTGGACAAATCACATAGTCTTCAAGCAAAAAGCAAACACATTTTTCCAGGGAAGATGGTGGAACAGCAGGATCCTACATTCAATCGTACCTTGTCCCACAGATACAACTAGATAACACCCCCATCAGTGTAAATAACCCAAAAGACAACCCAAAGGCTGGCATAACAGACTCTTCACAGCTAAATGTAGAGAAGAAGCCATATCAAAGAGGATAGGAAGGGCAGAAAAGCAGTCAGAAGCACAATGGGACTGCAGGACTGTCCATGAGAGGGAGAGAGATGCAGACACAGGGAGGGGAAAGGAGCAGATACCGAAGCCAGGCACTCTAGGCACAGGGAAGATGAATCCCCGGTAACATTTGGTTTTGAAAGCCAGAGGGGCCCAACAATCAGTGAGCCTTAACAACTACCAGTGGGGCTTGAAATCAGCAAATCTGGCTCTGGGAAAGCCAGGAGGGTAGAGCCCCCACCCTTAAAGAGACAGCACAACAAATAACCCCACTGAGATACAGTATAGAAGTAGTTTGAAAAATGCCTAAGGTATAGGGGTAGATTTATTTACCCATCTCACACTGTGTGCTGGAGGGGCAGAAATCTTTGGGAGACTTCTCCAAGAACAAAAGAGCTGGCAGGTGCCATTTTCCTTCCCTACCCTCAAGACTAGATATAGAGACACCTGTGGAAATCAGCACAGCAGGAACACTCTCTATCTAGCTTGCTAACAATATACCCCACCCCCGTAGTCTCCTGAAGACATGCCCCCCTTCCATCCAATCTTGGGCAGTAGTTTTCTGAGGCTGCTGCATGTACTCTTTTCCAGCAGACTGCTGTGGACCTTGCTGGCACTACAGGCCATCCCTGCGTTCTTCTGTGGACCTTCCCCCTCTAATATGCCCTTCGCTGTAACTTATTCAAAATAGTCCCACAAGCCTAACAATGTACAAGTAGCTCTGACAGGGGCCAGCACCACTCCAAAGTGGCTCCTGCCCCAGGGAAAGGGGAAGATACATATCAGTCCAACTGTGGCCCCATCAGTAGGCTGGGGGCAGACTTGAGTATGACTGTAGGTTCCACCCACCAACAAAAGTTTCTCGGGGGACAACACAGAGAAAGTGTCCTGCAGTTTGGTGCTATTGCATCTCCCGCAAATGCTTGTTCTGATTCAACTCAAGCCCAAGACAGCCCCAGGCTAGCTCACTAACAACACAGAGACAACAACCATTACAAACAACTGGACTGAAGGCAAATATGGCTAAGCCACAAAAGTGGGGTCACTGTAACACACATAGGAGACACCCCAGAACTGCCAAATTATGGTGAAGGGACATTGCACTTCAGAGCACTATAAGACATCTTCATAAAGGCACTATTTTCAAGACCAGATATAACTGACTTTTGTAACACATAAAAAAACACAGAGAGAGTTAGACAAAATGAGGAGACAAAGGATATGACCCCAATGAAAGGATAGGACAAAAATCACAGGAAGCAACTAAACAAAATGGAGGTAAGTAATATGCCTGATTTAAAAAATAATAAAGTAATCATCATCAGGATACTTACTGGACTTGGGAAAAGAAGAGAGGACCTCAGTGAGACCCTCAACGAAGAGCCAGAAAGCATAAAAAAAATTAGAGATGAAGAACTCAATAACTGAAATTAAAACTACAATGGATGGAATAAATAGTAGACTAGAGGAAGCAGAATGGATTAGTGACCTGGAGGCCAGAGTAATAGAAAACAATCAAGCTGAACAGAGGAAAGAGAAAAATAATAATAAAAAAAATTTAAGTCAACTAAGGGGACTCCATCAAGTGTACCATCAAGTGTATTTAATGTGGCAAAAAGTAGTGATAAAGAGAGAATTTTAAAAGCATCAAGAAAAAAGAAAACACATACAAGGGAAACCCTTAAGGGTATCAGGTGATTTTTTTTTTAGCAGAAACTTTGCAAGACAGAAGGGAGTGGGAGAATATATTCAAAGTGCTGAGGGAAAAATCTATAGCCAAGAATACCTGGGAGAAGTAGGAGTCCTACTAATGACTAAATTTATCCATAACCAGAAAGATAAATTTAGGTTAGACTCAGATTTGGTTATAATGAAGTAAAGAAATGTTTGCCTATTGAAAAAAAATATGAAATATCTCCCCACACCAAAAAAATTTAATTTCCTCATATCTAGGTTTTTTACTCATTAATATATGTAATAAAAACATAGCATAGGGGTACCTGGGTGGCTCAGTGAGTTAAAGCCTCTGCCTTCAGCTCAGGTCATTATCTCAGGGTCCTGGGATTGAACCCCACATAGGGCTCTCTGCTCAGCAGGGAGCCTGCTTTCCCCTCTCTCTCTGTCTGCCTCTCTGCCTACTTGTGTTCTCTCTGTCTGTCAAATAAATAACTAATATCTTTAAAAAAATAGCATATTTTCCTATAACCCTAGACTTAGTTTCTTTGGCTGCATAGGCTCTCATTAGACTAGGGTTAGTAAATGAAATTACATTATCTGACTGCTTTTAAGAATTATTTCTCTTGGATTCAACAATAAATTTCATGATAAACTGGCAGTTTGCTGGACTTTTTTGGTCCCAGTTATTTCTTAAACCAATATACTCCACAACCATATGAAAACATATTATAGTGCCATAAAAAGTTACCCTTCTGAAAACTAAAGAGAGGAGTGCTGAGGATATATCTTTTAGTATAAAAAAGTAAAACTGAGAGCTAGATAAATAAAATAATGTAAAATTTTTGTTACTTGAAGTGGTAGTTGTGGTTTGAATGTAATATCAGGATACATAAAGATAGATGATAGGTAGAGCTGAAAATTTACTAAATTATGAAAGTGACTTCCTCTGAGTAGAAGGGTTATGTTTAAACTCTTACTTTTTTCTTTATATTTTCTGTATTTTTTAAACTTCCGACAAGAAGAATGTACCATTTTTATAGTCAAGCAAAAACAACAAATGTTATTTTTGTAATTCCCTCTGACACTCATGTTATCTCCCTCCAGTTGTCAAGGAACAATTGGTTGCCAAATACCAGGAAATTAACAGCAATTATCACCAGCTGGCTAGCTGCTAAGAGTAGTCACTGGACTGTAATCCACTCAGCATGAGATAGAAAACCTTGAAGGAATAAAGTCGATGATAAATTAAACTTGAACAATCAACTTCCCGGGAAATCACATATCAAGATGGCCCACTCACTGAGCACAGGACAACATTCTTGAAAGTCCCATTTTAATGATTTCAGCAGCATCGGACCTTTAAAACAGATTGCTGAATTTCATGTGTTTCAAATGGCATGTCTGAATTTCTTATGTTTGAGATGCCTTTTACAATTCTAACTAACAATGAAATATCTCCTTGCCGAGGAGGTGACAATAATATTTTTATACAAACTGTATTTTGTTTAATAAGCACTGGATTCGAATGCACAACAAATAGCAGTGGATTGCATACTGGCTTTACAAAGACAGAGAAGATAGAGTCCTTTCTAAGTTCCCTACAATCTAGGCAGGCAGACTGAATACATGGGAACATATAAGCTCAGTTTGAGATTTTCAGGAGATGCAATAATAGCACCTCTTGTCCCCACTCAACTTCTGATTGTGTTAAAAGGCATGTAAGATGTTAAGACAGAGAGAAGACCAAAATTATGGAAAACACTTGTATTTATTGCAAAACAGGCTTACTTAAATTGACCCAGAACTGGACAGACTTACCAATCTTGTTAGAGGTGACTCTGATGCTGGCCCTACTACAGAGGCCAAAGCTGCCCCTGCATAAGTGTTAGCACAGAAGAGCAGAGCAGAATGCATACTCTTTGGCCAGAGAGGTACTACAGAAGTGGCTCTCAAAGTGCAATTCCTGGACCAGCAGCATCAACATCACCTGGGAATGTGTTAAAAATGCAAAGATGCAAAGTTATGGGTCTACCTTAGACCTACTGAATCAAATCTCTGGAGAGGAGGCCCAGAAAATTCTTAAAGAGCATCTCTAGGGAATTTGGACTCACACTAAGTTTAAAAATCACCTGCTTTAGAAAGAGAAGGAGAGATATTGAGGGAGAAAGAGAACAGTGTCAAACTATGCATGGACATTTTCTCTTTCTGAGCTCTCCAATAACATAGCTAACTCCTCATTTGTGGGGAAAAGTGGGGGCGGGGAGGACAGAAGGAAGGCTAGGAGAGTTATACTATTGGAACTCCCTCCAAAGGGAAGGAAATATGAAGAGTAAGAAAGAAGCATTCCCCTCACTAACCTCCTTTAACTATTGGTTCTCTTAACCCATTGACTTTAAACATTAAGCTTATGATTACATGGGGTTTTCTGGTCCCCTTCGATGGAGACTACAAGGAAATCACAACAGCTTGGTTTTCTCTTTCATGAAGCCACTGCTCCCCTTACAATCTTATCTTCCTATAGTACCTTTCTGGAACCATCAACAGATTTTGTTTTTCAAAGTTTCCCAAATAATTTAAAATTCTAATTAAATGTTGGGGAAATTTTTATAACTCCAGAAGGGAAAGTTTAAAGCTAATACTAATCATTATGAAATGTAGAGGGCTATTTACAGACTGCATTTGATGACAAGGAAGAAAAATCTTTATTCTTAGCTCCAGAAATTTTTTAAAAATTTAACTCAGAGGATTTTATCTAAAAGTCTCACAGCCAAACTTGGGAAATCAAACTAAAAAAATCTACTTCCAGAATTTCAGCTAATAACCTACTTAGCCAAGCAAATTTTCTTTTTCTTTATTTAACTGGAGAAATGAAAAAGTACAAGATACTTTTAACAGTCCAATAATTCATATGATGAGTAAAACTGAAAAACCTATAACTGTTTATATAGCTGCATAAAGCTGCACACTGTTGAAATTAAAGGCACAGGACCATCACAAGTTGAGCCGGATGATTTTCTCCCTGTGTACAAACTAATTACCATGAAGAACTGGTCATTTCCTGTTCCACTTAGGGACTAAATCCAAGTCCATTATGTACCTAAAGTCAACAGCACACTCTCACTTCTATTTCCCATCTCAAATTATATCCACTGACATTGTCCAACATAAGCCAAGATTTTGCAAATCAGTTAAATGTTAAATTAGGATAGTCCAATAACAACAGCAGAGATTCACATATCTACAATAAATGTCTTGTCATTTTTATATTCCAAGGAAGAAGTTAAAATACAAAGATCAAATATTGGCATAAATTAAAAACATCAAGATCCAAATGAACTAAAGCCTCAAATGAACCATCCCGTTCTTGAACTAAAGTCTAAAGAAATAAAGTTCTTCCCAAACTTCTTATCATGCCAAGTCTTAGAAGAGTTCTTGAGGTTAGGAACTTCGGATTTCTTCATAGCCACAGATCTTCCAAGGAATTTGGTAGAGTTCCTTTAGGACCTCATTACATGAGTTTGTCTTTCTTATGAAGCATTTTTACATTTCTGAAGAAATAACAGATGGAAATTGTGCAATAATGCAGATAGATATCTAAGAGGCTCTCTACTAAAAAAAAAAAAAAA
>RCUC01112312.1:0-11206 GCA_003697995.1 Taxidea taxus jeffersonii | reverse complement strand
ACCTTTATTTCCTTGTTGATCTTTTGCTTGGATGATCTGTCCATTTCGGTGAGGGGCGTGTTAAAGTCCCCTACCATTATTGTGTTCTTTTCAATGTGTTTCTTTGATTTTGTTATTAATTGGTTTATATAGTTAGCTGCTCCCATGTTCGAGGCATAGATATTTAAAATTGTTAGATCTTCTTGTTGGACAGACCCTTTGAGTATGATATAGTGTCCTTCCTCATCTCTTATTATAGTCTTTGGCTTAAAATCTAACTGATCTGATATAAGGATTGCCACCCCAGCTTTCTTCTGATGTCCATTAGCATGGTAAATTGTTTTCCACCCCCTCACTTTGAATCTGGAAGTGTCTTTGGATCTAAAATGAGTTTCTTGTAGGCAGCATATGGATGGGTTTTGTTTTTTTATCCATTCTGAAACCCTGTGTCTTTTGATTGGGGCATTTAGCCCATTTATGTTCAGGGTAACTATTGAAAGATATGAATTTAGTGCCATTGTATTGCCTGTATGGTGATTGTTACTGTATATTGTCTCTGTTCCTTTCTGATAATCCTTTTAGGGTCTTTGCTTAGAGGACCCCTTTCAATATTTCCTGTAGAGCTGGTTTGGTGTTTACAAACTCTTTCAATTTTTGTTTGTCCTGGAAGCTTTTTATCTCTCCTATTTTCAATGATAACCTAGCTGGATAAAGTATTCTTGGCTGCATGTTTTTCTCGTTTAGTGCTCTGAATATATCATGCCAGTTCTTTCTGGCCTGCCAGGTCTCTGTGGATAAGTCTGCTGCCAATCTAATATTTTTACCATTGTACGTTACAGACTTCTTGTCCCGTGCTGCTTTCAGGATTTTCTCTTTGTTGCTAAGACTTGTAAATTTTACTATTAGATGGCGGGGTGTGGGCCGATTCCTATTGATTTTGAGGGGTGTTCTCTGCACCTCCTGGATTTTGATGCTTGTTCCCCTTGCTATATTAGGGAAATTGTCTACAACAATCCTCTCCAGTATACCTTCTGCTTCTATTTCTCTTTCTTCTTCTTCTGGAATCCCAATTATTCTATTGTTGTTTCGTCTTATGGTATCACTTATTTGTCGAATTCTCCCCTCGTGGCCCAGTAGTTGTTTGTCTCTCTTTTGCTCAGCTTCTTTATTCTCTGTCATTTGGTCTTCATATCACTAATTCTTTCTTCTGCCTCATTTATCCTAGCATTAAGAGCCTCCATTTTTGATTGCACCTCATTAATAGCTTTTTAAAAATTTCAACTTGATTAGATTTTAGTTCTTTTATTTCTCCAGAAAGGGCTTTTATTTCTCCTGACAGGGTTTCTCTAATATCTTGCATGCCTTTTTCGAGCCTGGCTAGAACCTTGAGAATCGTCATCCTGAATTCCAGATCTGACATATTACCAATGTCTGTATTGATTAGGTCCCTAGCCTTCGGTACTGCCTCCTGTTCTTTTTTTTGTGGTGAGTTTTTCTGCCTTGTCATTTTGTCCAGATAAGAATATATGAAGGAGCAAATGTAATGCTAACAGGGTGGCACAGACCCCAGGAAGATGTGCTTTAACCAAATCAGAAGAGAGCCCAAATCGTGGGGGCGGGGAGAGAAAGGGGGTAAAAAGAAGTTCAGAAAAGAAAAAAAATTAAAAAGAAAGAAAAAAGAGAACACAAATAAAGAAAAAAAATATTAAAAAAAAAGTAATATATATGTGTGTTAGCCTGGTGACTAGAACAGGGTTACCCACTTAATTTTGGGAGTATTTTGGTCTCTTAGAATAAACTACCTCCCAAAATTTTAAGGAATGCAAAACATTTATAAGGGTAAACACAATGAAGGGATGGAATATGACTATAAAGATTAAAGCAAAAAACTTTTTTTTTTTCCAACAAAGGAGTTGATAAGGTATGTTGGTAGGGAGAATAAAAAAAAAAAGTAGAGAGAACTTCCTTGGGCTGGAGACTAGATCAAGCCCGGTACTAGATTTGGGTGTATTTTGATCTATTAGAAGAAGTTGTACCCCAAATTTTTAAGAAGAAAAAAAACCCCTATGTGTATACAAAGAATAAAGTTAGATACAGTGAAGGATAAAATATGACTATAATAATAAAGGTTCAAAAAAGATTTTTTTAAAGAAAGTTATTGAGATAAACTAGTTAAAAAACGTTAAAAGAGGAAAGGGTAAAAGTTAAAAAAAATTAGCAGAAGAAAAAAAATTAAAAAATTTAATTAACTTTGCAAGACTAAAGATTCATGGGGAGAAAGCCAAGAATTCCATGCTTTGCTTTCTCCTCCTCTGGAATTCTGCTGTTCTCCTTGTTAAGTGAACTTGGTCTTAGCTGGATTTCTTGTTGATCTTCTGGGGGAGGGGCCTGTTGTAGTGATTTTCAAGTGTCTCTGCCCCAGGCAGAATTGCACCGCCCTTACCAGGGGCCGGGCTAAGTAATCCTCTCAGTTTCGCTTTCTGGGGTTTTTGTTCCCTGAATGCTTTCCGTAGAGTTCTGGAGGACGGGAATGAAAATGGCGGCCTCCCAATCTCCAGCTCGGAGGAGCCTAGAGCTCGAGGCCTCAATCTTCAGTGTGCCTTCAGAGAAAAGTGCTTAATCACTCCCGTCTTCCCAGCCTCCAGCTGCGCTTGGAGAAAAATGCATGCAATCAGGCCTGTTTCACTGGCCTCTGGCTGCGCTCCGAGGTCACCCAGCCTGTGACCAAGCGTCTCTGTCTCTGGCACAGTGCCCCACCTGGATTCTCCGAATCCCGCAGATCTCTGGGTTCTCCCAGGTCGGAGTCTCCCCGGATCTTGGGGCACCCCATGTACACAGCACCAGCCCGTGTCACAGATTACGGTTCACGGTAACTCCAAGTTGAGAGTTCACTCCTCGGCTCTGTCTCCGCACCCAGCTTCCCCGCTCTAATACCTGTGAGCTCTGTGACACTCAGACACCCCCCATCCTTCTGTGACCCTGCGGGACCTGAGTCCATGTTGACCCCGCAAAGTTTTCACCCCAGTTTAGCCTCTGGCGCGATGTTCCTCTGTGGAGCAGACTTTTAAAAGTCCTGATTTTGTGCTCCGTTGTTCTGCTGCTTGCCGGGAAGCCGGCCCCTCCCCCTGGGGTCTATCTTCCTGTCAGGTTGGATTCACTTCTCCTCTGGTCCTACTTTTTAGAAAGTGGTAGATTTTCTGTTTCTAGAATTGTTGCTCTTCTCTTTGATCTCCTGTTGGATTCGTAGGTGTTCGGAATGGTTTGATAGGATATCTAGCTGATCTCCTGCTACCTGATGTCGTCTCAGCCTGCTACTTCTCCGCCATCTTTCCACCTCCCCTGTTTTGTCCGTGGGCAGTATTTCTTAAAGCTGCATATCCTGCCTATCCTAGTCGTAGGCATAATCCTTATGGAAATGCACCAAAAGAATATGCAGAATAATATTAGTCTCTGCACAAGAATGTAAAGAGTAGTATTACTCATAACTACCCAAGTTCCCATCAATAGTAAAATAGAGAACTATATGGTGGTATATGGTCACAATAATAAAATGCATATACAATAATAAAATGCATAAACTATGTCAATAAGCAGTAACATGGTTATATTTCACAGATGTTTGACAAAAGACACAGACACAAAAAAGTTCATGTTTCATGATGTTATTAATAGTATATTCCAAAGCAGGCAAGTGTAATTTATGATGGTCAAGGTCAGAGTAATAATTTCCTTTGGCAATAGGGAGAAGGTCTGGGGGCTTCTAGGGTGCTTCTCCCTTTGATCTCTTCTATGATCTGGAAGGTAGTAACATGAATTGTTCACTTTATAAAAACTAGCTGAGATTTACACTTATGATTTGTGCACTTTTCTACATGTCTGCTAAATTTTTTTTAAAGATTTTTATTTATTTATTTGACAGAGAGAGAGAGCACAAGTAGGCAGAGAGGCAGGCAGAGAGAGAGGAGGAAGCAGGCTCCCCACTGAGCAGAGAGCCCCATGTGGGGCTCAATTCCAGGACCCTGAGATCATGACCTGAGCCGAAGGCAGAGGCTTTAACCCACTGAGCCACCCAGGCGACCCCATGTCTGCTAAATTTTAATAAAGAAAAATCTCTCTTAGATAAATGAGGACATCTATAGCCACAGGTCGAAGTGGGCACATTCCATTGGTCTGACACAGAGTCTCCAGCAGGGAGGGAATCTGGAAGAAGGGAGAGGGAATGAGTTGTTATATAGTTTCCATTGTTTAGATTCTAGCAAGATCTTGTGCAAATTATTTGACTTTTTGCACTTTAGTTTTCCCATTTGAAAATGAAGACAATAGTGAGTCACTTCAAAGCAGCTTTAGACAGCTAAATGAGTAGTCTAACCCGTTAAAATTCATTTTATCTTGTTCCTCAGGGATTCAGAAACACACTACCTAATTGAGCTTAAATCTCTAAGTAACTTAGTAGGGTGACTCTAAAGAAAATTTGACAAGCCTGACAGATATATTTCATTCTCTGAAGGCTATTTGGACTGACAGAACAAGACTTAGCCTTCCTGTGACAAAGAAAACACTGGCATATATCCATCCTTAAACACACATCACCACTGTCCTAAAATCAGTGTCTCTTGACTGCTTTTGTGGCTGTTTCATGTTGAGAGTGATATTTGAAAGATGATTTTATTGTCATCATGATGCCTGTGATGTCTTTGTTTCTATAGATTGTCTCTGTAAATTTCTGTTCTATAGCACTCTTGGGGTCTTTCTCCTTTTATAGAGCCCCCCTTAATATTTCTTGTAGGGCCGTCTTGGTTGGTCACATATTCTTTCAATTTCTGCCAGTCTTGGAAGCTGTTTATCTCTCCATCCTTTCTGAATGACAGCCTTGCCAGATAAAGTATTGCTGGCTGCATGTTCCTCTCATTTAGTACCCTCAATATGTCTGACCAGCCCTTTCTGGCTTGTCAGGTCTCTGTGAGCAGGTCTGACGTTATTCTGATGTTCCTCCCTCTATATCTAAGGAATCTCTTCCCCCTAACTGCCCTTAAGATGGTTTCTGTGGTTCCAAGATTTGTGAATTTTACTATTACATGCCAGGGCATTGGTCTGTTCTCTTTGATCTTGGGAGGGGTCCTCTCTGTCTCTAGGACAAGAATGCTTGTTTCCTTCCCCAGATTAGGGAAGTTCTCAGCTACAATTTGCTCAAATATATCTTCTAGTTCTCTCTCTCTCTCTCTCCCCACTCAGGGATCCTGGTAATTCTGACACTGGAATGTTTCATGGCATCATTTATTTCTCTAATTCTGTTTTCATGGATTTTAAGGTGTTTGTTCTAGGCCTCCTCCTATTTCTTTCTTTTTTTCAGTGTATCTTCTAGATCACTAATTCATTCTTCTGCCTCCTTTACCCTAGCTGTTAGAGTATCTAACTTAGATGGCGTCTCATTTATAATAGTTTTAAGTTTAGCCTGGTTAGCTCTCATTTCTGCCCTTAAAAAATCTATGTTGCTGTTAATGGTTTCCTTCAGCCTAGCTATTGTCTTCATAACTGTTATCCTGAACTCTATTTCCGACATCTTGCTTATATCCATATCCATTAAGTCTGCGGGAGAGGCCATTGTCTCTGGTTCTTTCCTTTGTCGGGAGTTCCTCCTCCTAGTCATTCTGTTGATGGGTGGTTGAGGGAATGTACAGAGTTGAAAATAAATCAACCACAATCCTTGCAAGGTGCACTGTGGGAAACTTCAAAGTGATTGGAAGCCACCACCAGAAAACCCACCCAAAATGAAATCCAAGAATGTGATTTAAAAAGTTTTAAGTTAAAAAGAAAATTTTAAGTTAAAAAGAAATAAAATAAAAAAGGGAGAAAAGGGGATGGTGAGGTAAGGGGGGGCTCTAATCTCTTAATGTGGGTGAGGTAGGGTGTTTCCGTTCTTTTTTTTTTAAGATTTTATTTATTTATTTGACAGATAGAGATCACAAGTAGGCAGAGAGGCAGGCAGAGAGAGAGAGGGGGAAGCAGGCTCCCTGCTGAGCAAAGATCCCAATGCGGGGCCGATCTCAGGACTCTGGGATCATGACCTGAGCCGAAGGCAGAGGCTTTAACCCACTGAGCCATTTTGTTCTCCTTGTTAGAGAACACTACTTCCCAGAGTTACAGAGAAATTGAAACTGGTGTGTATATATATATATATATATATACACACACACACATATATATGTATACACACACAGCATATACTTATTTATATATATGTATATATTTATATTGAAACTGGTGTATATATATACACCATATGTCTATAT
The DNA here is from genome assembly GCA_003697995.1 of Taxidea taxus jeffersonii. Taxonomy (NCBI): domain Eukaryota; kingdom Metazoa; phylum Chordata; class Mammalia; order Carnivora; family Mustelidae; genus Taxidea; species Taxidea taxus. The sequence continues at coordinate 4,937 of RCUC01112312.1, read as the reverse complement.
ATATATATATATATATATATATATATATATATATATATATATATGTGTGTTTTAACACACTGAGACATTTTGTTCTCCTTGTTAGAGAACACTACTTCCCAGAGTTACAGAGAAATTGAAACTGGTGTATATATATATATATATATTTATATTGAAACTGGTGTATATATATATATACACACCATATATTTATATATAAATAAATAAATAAATAAATATATATATATATATATAAAGGTAGTACTGAATACGAAAAGACGGACTACATTGAAGCTTATATATGTATCTACATCTGTATATACATAAAAGAGAAAAAAAGTGTATGTATGAAACACTAGAAGTTAAAAAGTTACTATGGAATATGTTGTATTAAACATCTTGTTGAAATGCTAAGTGGGTACAAAGGAAAAAAAACAAAAAAGAAACATGAACAAGAATTTAAAAAAGTTGTATCTAAGAAATACACAGGTTGTGAGGCAACACCAGGAGTTCAGTATACTATTTTCCCCTGGTGCTGGGGTTTTACAGTTTTATGGGGACCTCTTGATTATCATCCTCTTGTTCTTCCAGCTTGTCTCCTGGGGGAGAGGACTGCCACGTTGTTTTTCAGTCAATCCTACTTGGGCATAGCTGCCCTGCTCTGTGTCAAGGGGATGGGCTCCATGGAAACTGGTTTTTGGGCTTTTGTTCTCTGGCAGTTTTTTGTGCCTTCTCAGGGCAAAGGAAAAAGTCTGTACCCTGACCTCTGCCCCAGAGGAGAGAGCCACAGTCTGCTGTGGCTTCTGGAGAACCCTCCAGAACAGTCTCCCTCTGTGAACACCGCAGCTTCCCACAGGCAGTGCACACCACCAGTAATCCTCTCAGCAGTTGACCCAGGCCCCCGCTTGTCCCTGCCCCCCTGTGCTATGGAAACCATGAGCGATCCCAGTCTGGGTGGGTATGGGCAGTGGTGACAATGGCTGCAGCAGCAGCCAGTCCCCCAAGTCTACAGGCACAGGTCTGCACAAGTGACCACCCTGGTCCCTGCATTTGCCCCTAAGCTCTTGGATTCTGTTGGAGTGCTGTTATCAGGTGCTTTTGGTCCCCTCACCAGCCCTCTCCAAGCTATCGCTGGTCCCCAGGCACAGGACACTTTTGCCCTGGGGTATTATTTTACCTTCCAGTGGGTAGCTTCTGGTGGCCCCCTCCTCCTTCTGTCATCCTCTAATATCTGTCTGTGCAACCACAACTCCCTCCTTTGTACCTCTGGACTGAAGATCTGCCCCCATAGAGATCCAAACATATAATCTTACATGTCAGGCTGATTTCGTGGGTGTTCAGACTGGCTTGGTAGATATCCTGCTAAATTCAGGGGACTGGTTGAAGTGGAATCTCCCACTCCTCCGCCATCTTACCCCTCCCCCTGTTAGACTTCTTTTGAGCAGCACCTGAGTTGTCTTCCATATGACAGTTTTTCAGATGACAACAGATTCACAAATCAAATTGAACCAAACCAAACCAAAATCCACAAAAAAAAACCCATTACCCCGCTAATGGAGGAAATGGTTATTTTTCATGGTGCAGGAAACAGAACCATTTTAGTCTGAACAAATCATTACTTGGCAACACAAAACTACAGGGTATAGCAAATAGGGAATAATTTGCCTAATCACTTTTTATTATGTAATTAATGTTTTCTCCATTCCTGTTGGATGCAGGGAGTCTTCCCTAAACTGTGTCTTTGGCTTTTCTTCCAGTTTGTTTGGGTTTTGAGTAGCCCCAACTTCAGCCACAAGGTCAGCGGCAGTCTGTGTACAAGTAATGTTTAAATCTACCCTCCCACCCTTGAACTTCTCCTCTGTCCATTTTTGTGTTGTGTTTTGTCAAGTGTACTTCCACTGGATGCTAATTTGCAATTCAAATTATACCTGGGGAAAGCTCATCTTTTCATCTTTTCCATAGAAGGATAAGCCACAGTCTTTTTTCTCATACCGCTTAATCTTCAAATCAGGCAATTAAGTAACATTCATGACCTACCAATAGGGTCTCTCCACCTTCACAAAGCCAGTTATGCAAATTTACATGATTCTGTCACTAGGAGGTTTCCAGAGATTCAGGTTCACTGCCCTTGCCTTGCCCTATGCCTCCTACAGGTTAATTTTGATTCTTGGTGGTTATCCATAATTTCCCTTTAGAATAGTTTAGAAATACCACCTAAGAAGAAACTTCAGATTCACTTAAAATCCACTCCTGTCTTTCTAGTATATACTATTTGTTACTTAGGATTATTAACTTTTTCACTAGAGGATTTTAGATTTTTATGTCATCTTTTTCATCGTTGTGGTTTTAGAACTGCAGTAATATTGCCAAGAATAATGGAGCTATATTTCCACTGTAGCACACTCTCTAGCATTGGTCCTTTCCAGTTAATCCCTGAAGCTTTCTAAACCTTTGGCATAATAGAAGGAATAAAAAACAGTGGGCTATACCAGTCTTTGAATCCCAGCTCTGCCATTTTCTAGCAGTGTGACTTTTGATAAGTTACCCTATCTCTCTGAACCTTTTTTCTGTTAGTCTTTTCTTTTCCTTAATAGTAAAATGCAGTTGCCTCATAGACTGGCTTTTTTTTTTCAATATACCACATCCTGGTGATTTTAGTGTGTGTGTTTGTGTGTTTATTTATTTATTTTTAATATTGGTCTTCTATTTTTTTTTAATTATATTTTATTTTTTCAGTGTTCCAAGATTCATTGTTTATGCACCACACCCAGGGTTCCATGCAATATGTGCCCTCCTTAATACCCACCCCAGGCTCACCTGTCCCTCACCTTAAATTTGGGGGAGCACCTGGGTGGCTTATTTGTTAAGTGTCTGCCTTTGGCTCAGGTCATGATTGCCAGGGTCCTGGGATCCAGCCCTGCATCAGGTTCCTGCTTGGCAGGAAGCCTTCTTCTCCCTTTCCCGCTCCCCCTGCTTATGTTCCCTCTTTCACTGTCTCACTCTCTGTCAAATAAATAAATAAAATCTTTTAAAACAATTAAATGTGGTTTCACAGCGGTGACTGAGCTTTACTTAGCATGATCCCTTTCCATTCAGTTTTCTCTCCCTTCCCCTATGATCCTCTGTGCTATTTCTTATGTTCCACAAATAAGTGAAACCATATAATTGTCTTTCTCTGCTTGACTTAGCATAATCCCCTCCAGTTCCATCTATGTCACTGTAAATGGTAGGGTATTCATCTTTTCTGATGACTGAGTAATATTCCATCGTATATATGAACCACATCTTCTTTATCCATTCATCTGTTGAAGGACATCCATCTCCTTCCACAGTTTTGCTATTGTGAACATTGCTGCTATAAACATTGGGGTGCATGTGGCCCTTCTTTTCATGATATCTGTATCTTTGGGTAAATACCCAGTAGTGCAATTGCTGGGTTGTAGGATAGCTCTATTTTTAACTTCTTGAGGAACCTCCATATTGTTTTTCAGAGTGGCTATACTAGCTTGCATTCCCACCAACAGTGTAAGAGGGTTTTCCTTTCTCCATATCTTCGCCAACATTTGTTGTTTCCTATTTTGTTAATTTTGGCCATTCTAACTGGTGTAAGGTGGTATCTCAGTGTGGTTTTGATTTCTATTTTCCTGATGGCAAGTGATGTGAAGCATTTTTCCACGTGTCAGTTAGCCATTTGTATGTCTTCTTTGGAGAAGTGTCAACCCTGAAGCTCCCAATTATCTTGAAATATTATATGTGGAACATCTGTGATGTCAATTACTTCTACTCATGTTTCTCTCTCTGTGTGTGTGTGTGTGTGTGTGTGTGTACATGCAAACACAATTCTCTTTAAAAGATTTTGTTATATAAGGTAATATATTCATGTGAAGTCATCTCTGAGCTACTTTGGGAGATGCAGTTACTAAGAGTATAAAAATTCTAAATTCTAGTATGGTTTCACAGAATATTGCAGTGGTAAAGTTTCAGAGGACAAAACCACATCTATCAAATCCTATTTTCTTGGATTATGAACAAACATCCTTTGAATAAATTAGATCCTTCTTCAATAAAATATCAGGTTTCCCATCATCTAAAAAGTGATTTTTGCCATTCTTCCCTCTGCATTAAATTATGCTGAATACTTCATCCTTTTAGAGTAAATTGGCTTCTGAGAACTACCTGTGTTTTTGAAATTACTTTTCTTTCTGTAGAAGTAATTTCTATATGTTATTGAACTCTATCAGAAAATTTCTATCCTGGGTAATTTTTCTTTATCCTGGGTAACTTCATAGATTTAAATATAGTAGTTTCACAAGCCATATATAAATTGACAGGTTTTTTTTTTGTCAGTACTCATGACTTAGTTAAAAATGTTTTTCTTCTTTTTTTAAAATTTAAACATATAATGTAACCCCACCACCCTCTCCCAACCCCCTTCCCCCCACCCCCCTCAGTTTGTTTTATGACATTAAGAGTCTCTTTTGGTTTGTCTCCCTCCCGATCCCATCTTGTTTCATTTATTCTTTTCCTACCCCCTTAACCCCCACCCCCATTGCATCTCCACTTCCTCATATCAGGGAGATCATATGATAGTTGTCTTTCTCCGTTTGACTTATTTTGCTAAGCATAATACCCTCTAGTTCCATCCATGTCGTCGCAAATGGTAAGATTTCATTTCTTTTGATGGCTGCATAGTATTCCATTGTATATATATACCACTTCTTCTTTATCCATTCATCTGTTGATGGACATCTAGGTTCTTTCCCTACTTTGGCTATTGTGGACATTGCTGCTATAAACATTCGGGTACACATGCCTCTTTGGATCACGACGTTTGTATCTTTAGGGTAAATACCCAGTAGTGCAATTGCTGGGTCATAAGGTAGCTCTATTTTCAATTTTTTGAGGAACCTCCATGCTGTTTTCCAGAGTGGTTGCACCAGCTTGCATTCCCACCAACA
>RCUC01112306.1:0-10382 GCA_003697995.1 Taxidea taxus jeffersonii | reverse complement strand
CCTTACTGGTTATGGCCCTATTCAGGTTTTCTATTTCTTCCTGGTTCAGTTTTGGCAGTTTATATGTCTCTAGGAAAGCATCCATTTCTTCCAGGTTGTCGAATTTGTTGGCACAGAGTTGTTCATAATATGTTCTTATGATTGTTTGTATTTCTTTGGTGTTGGTTGTGATCTCTCCTCTTTCATTCATGATTTTATTTATTTGGGTCCTTTCTCTTTTCTTTTGGATAAGTCTGGCCAGGGGTTTATCAATCTTATTAATTCTTTCAAAGAACCAGCTCCTAGCTTCGTTGATTTGTTCTATTGTTCTTTTGGTTTCTATTTCATTGATTTCTCCTTTGATCTTTATTATTTCTCTTCTCCTGCTGGGTTTAGGCTTTCCTTTTTGTTCTTTCTCGAGCTCCTTTAGATGTAGGGTTAGGTTGTGTACTTGAGACCTTTCTTGTTTCTTGAGAAAGGATTGTGTCACTATATATTTTCCTCTCAGGACTGCCTTTGTTGTGTCCCACAGATTTTGGACCGTTGTGTTTTCATTATCATTTGTTTCCATGGTTTTTTTCAATTTTTCTTTAATTTCCTGGTTGACCCATTCATTCTTTAGAAGGATGCTGTTGAGTCTCCATGTATTTGTGCTCTTTCCAAATTTCCTCTTGTGATTGAGTTCTAGCTTCAGAGCACTGTGGTCTGAAAATATGCAGGGAATGATCCCAATCTTTTGATACCTGTTGAGACCTGATTTATGACCCAGGATGTGATCTATTCTGGAGAATGTTCCATGGGCACTAGAGAAGAACGTGTATTCTGTTGCTTTGGGGTAGAATGTTCTGAATATATCTGTGATGTCCATCTGGTCCAGTGTTTCATTTAAGACCTTTATTTCCTTGTTGATCTTTTGCTTGGATGATCTGTCCATTTCCGTGAGGGGTGTGTTAAAGTCTCCAACTATTATTGTATTCTTGTCAATGTGTTTCTTTGATTTTGTTATTAATTGGTTTATATAGTTGGCTGCTCCCATGCTAGGGGCATAGATATTTAAAATTGTTACATCTTCTTGTTGGACAGACCCTTTGAGTATGATGAAGTGTCCTTCCTCACCTCTTATTATAGTCTTTGGCTTAAAATCTAATTGATCTGATATAAGGATTGCCACCCCAGCTTTCTTCTGATGTCCTTTAGCATGGTAATTTGTTTTCCACCCCCTCACTTTCAATCTGGAGGTGTCTTCAGGTCTAAAATGAGTTTCTTGTAGGCAGCATATTGATGGGTTTTGTTTTTTTATCCATTCTGAAACCCTGTGTCTTTTGATTGGGGCATTTAGCCCATTTACGTTCCGGGTAACTATTGAGAGATATGAATTTAGTGCCTTTGTATTGCCTGTAAGGTGATTGTTACGTATATTGTCTCTGTTCCTTTCTGATAATACTTTTAGGGTCTCTCTTTGCTTAGAGGACCCCTTTCAAGATTTCCTGTAGAGCTGGTTTGGTGTTTACAAATTCTTTCAGTTTTTGTTTGTCCTGGAAGCTTTTTATCTCTCCTTCTATTTTCAATGATAACCTAGTTGGATAAAGTATTCTTGGCTGCATGTTTTTCTCGTTTATTGCTCTGAATATATCATGCCAGTTCTTTCTGGCCTGCCAGGTCTCTGTGGATAAGTCTGCTGCCAATCTAATATTTTTACCATTGTATGTTACAGACTTCTTGTCCCGTGCTGCTTTCAGGATTTTCTCTTTGTCGCTAAGACTTGTAAATTTTACTATTAAATGGCGGGGTGTGGGTCGATTCCTATTGATTTTGAGGGGTGTTCTCTGCACCTCCTGGATTTTGATGCTTGTTCCCCTTGCTATATTAGGGAAATTCTCTACAATAATCCTCTCCAGAATACCTTCTGCTCCTATTTCTCTTTCTTCTTCTTCTGGAATCCCAATTATTCTAATGTTGTTTCGTCTTATGGCATCACTTATCTCTCGAATTCTCCCCTCATGGTCCAGTAGTTGTTTGTCTCTCTTTTGGTCAGCTTCTTTATTCTCTGTCATTTGGTCTTCTATATCACTAATTCTTTCTTCCGCCTCATTTATCCTAGCAGTAAGAGCCTCCATTTTTTATTGCACCTCATTAATAGCTTTTTTTATTTCAACTTGATTAGACTTTAGTTCTTTTATTTCTCCAGAAAGGGCTTTTATTTCTCCTGACAGGGTTTCTCTAATATCTTCCATGCCTTTTTCGAGCCCGGCTAGAACCTTGAGAATCGTCATCCTGAATTCCAGATCTGACATATTACCAATGTCTGTATTGATTAGGTCCCTAGCCTTCGGTCCTGTCTCCTGCTCTTTTTTTTGTGGTGAGTTTTTCAGCCTTGTCATTTTGTCCAGATAAGAATCCGCTGTTCTCCTTGTTAAGTGAACTTGGTCTTGGCTGGATTTCTTTGATCTTCTGGGGGAGGGGCCTGTTGTAGTGATTCTCAGGTGTCTTTGCCCCAGGTGGAGTTGCACCGCCCTTACCAGGGGCCGGGCTAAGTAATCCTCTCAGGTTCGCTTTCGGGAGCTTTTGTTCCCTGAATGCTTTCTGTAGAGTTCCAGAGGACGGGAATGACAATGGCGGCCTCCCAATCTCCGGTTCAGAGGAGCCGAGAGCTAGGGGCCCCAGTCTTCAGTGCGCCTTCATAGAAAAGTGTTTAATCCCTACGGTCTCCCCAGCCCACGTTTGCACCCAGAGACCACGCGTGCCCGGACCCCGCGCGCGCCCGGACGCCGCGCTCAGAGAAAATCATGCGTAAGCAGTCTCGTCTCACTGGCTTCTGGGAGCGCTCCGAGCTCACCCAGCCTGTGACCAAGCATCTCTGTCTCTGGCAGAGTCCCACCTGGAGTCTCCGAACCCCATAGATCCCTGAGCTCTCCTGGGACGGAGTCTCCCCGGATCTTGTGGGGACACCTCGCACAGAGCACCGGCCCGTGCCACAGAGCACCGGTCCGTGTCACAGACCACTAGGAAACCTCGGCTCTGTCTCCACAGCCGGCTTCCCTGCTTTAATACCTGTGAGCTCTGCGACACTCAGACACCCTCGATCCTTCTGTGACCCCGTGGGACCTGAGTCCACGTTGTCCCCGTGAGGTCTTCACCCCAGTTTAGCCTCTGGAGCGATGTCCCTCCATGGAGCAGACTTTTAAAAGTCCTGATTTTGTGCTCCGCCACTTGCCGGGAGCCGGGCCCTCCCCCTGGGGTCTATCTTCCCGTCGCGTTGGATTCACTTCTCCGCTGGTCCTGCCTTTCATAAAGTGGTCGATTTTCTGTTTCTAGAATTGTTGTTTTTCTTCAATTCGATCTCCTGTTGGATTTGTAGGTGTTCGGAATGGTTTGATAGGCTATCTAGCTGATCTCCTGCTGGCTGATGTGGTCTCAGCCTGCTACTTCTCCGCCATCTTGACTCCTCCCCCGGACCGTTGTGTTTTCATTATCATTTGTTTCCATGATTTTTTTCAATTCTTCTTTAATTTCCTGGTTGACCCATTCATTCTTTAGAAGGATACTCTTTAGTCTCCATGTATTTGGGTTCTTTCCAACTTTCCTCTTGTGATTGAGTTCTACCCTCAGAGCATTGTGGTCTGAAAATATGCAGGGAATGATCCCAATCTTTTGGTACCAGTTGAGACCTGTTTTGTGACCCAGGATGTGATCTATTCTGGAGAATGTTTCATATGCACTAGAGAAGAATGTGTATTCTGTTGCTTTGGGATGGAATTTTCTGAATATATCTGTGATGTCTATCTGGTCCAGTGTGTCATTTAAGGCCTTTATTTCCTTGTTGATCTTTTGCTTGGATGATCTGTCCATTTCCGTGAGGGGGGTGTTAAAGTCCCCTACTATTATTGTATTACTGTCAATGTGTTTCTTTAATTTTTGTTATTAAGTGGTCAATATAGTTGGCTGCTCCAGTGTTAGGGCCATAGATATTTAAAACTGTTAGATTGTCTTGTTGGACAGACCCTTTGAGTATGATACAGTGTCCTTCCTCATCTCTTATTATAGTCTTTGGCTTAAAATCTGATATAAGGAATCTGATATAAGGAATGCCACCCCAGCTTTCTTCTGATGTCCATTAGCATGGTAAATTGTTTTCCACCCCCTCACTTTCAATCTGGAGGTGTCTTTGGGTCTAAAATGAGTTTCTTGTAGACAGCGTATTGATGGGTTTTGTTTTTTTATCCATTCTGAAACCCTGTGTCTTTTGATTGGGGCATTTAGCCTATTTACATTCAGAGTAACTATTGAAAGATAATGAATTTAGTGCCATTGTATTGCCTGTAAGGTGACTATCACTGTATATTGTCTCTGGTCCTTTCTGATCTACTACATTTAGGCTCTCTCTTTGCTTAGAGGATACTTTTCAATATTTCCCATAGAGCTGGTTTGGTGTTTACAAATTCAGTTTTTGTTTGTCTTGGAAGCTTTTTATCTCTCCTTCTATTTTCAGTGATAGCTTAGCTGAATATAGTATTCTTGGCTGCATGTTTTTCTCATTTAGTGCTGCGAATATATCATGCCAGTTCTTTCTGGCCTGCCAGGTCTTTGTGGATAAGTCTGCTGCCAATCTAATATTTTTACCATTGTATGTTACAGACTTCTTGTCCCAAGCTGCTTTCAGGATTTTCTCTTTGTCAGTGAGACTTGTAAGTTTTACTATTAGATGATGGGGTGTGGACCTATTTTTATTGATTTTGAGGGGAATTCTCTGTACCCCTGGATTTTGATGCTTCTTCCCTTTGCCATACTAGGAAAATTCTCTACAATAATTTGTTCCAATATACTTTCTGCTCCCTTCTCTCTTTCTTCTTCTTCTGGAATCCCAATTATTCTAATGTCTTGTCTTATGGTATCACCTATCTCTCGAATTCTTCCCTCATGGTCCAGTGGTTGTTTATCTCTCTTTGCTCAGCTTCTTTATTCTCTGTCTTTTGGTCTTCTGTATCACTAGTAAATTCTCTCTTCTGCCTCATTTGTAATGCAGTAAGAGCCTCCATTTTTGATTGCACCTCATTAATAGCTTTTTTGATTTCAACTTGGTTAGATTTATTTCTTTTATTTCTCCAGAAAGGGCTTTTATTCCTCCAGATAGGGTTTCTTTAATATCTTTCAAGCCTTTTTCAAGCCCAGGTAGCACCTTGAGAATTATCATTCTGAACTCTAGGTGTGACATATTACCAATGTCCATATTGTTTAGGTCCCTAGCCTTCGGTACTGCCTCTTGTTCTTTTTTTGTGTGTGGTGAGTTTTTCCACCTTTTCATTTTATCCAGATAAGAATATATGAAGGAGAGAATAAAATACTAAAAGGGTGGCAAGGACCCCAGGAAAATGTGTGTTAACCAAGTCAGAAGAGACCCCAATCAATGGAACAGAATAGAGAGCCCAGAAATAGACCCTCAACTCTATGGTCAACTAATCTTCAACAAAGCAGGAAAGAATATCCAATGGAAAAAAGACAGCCTCTTCAACAAATGGTGTTGGGAAAATTGGACAGCCACATGCAGAAAAATGAAATTGGACCATTTCCTTACACCACACATGAAAATAGACTCAAAATGGATGAAGGACCCCAACGTGAGAAAGGAATCCATCAAAATCCTTGAGGAGAACACAGGCAGCAACCTCTTCGACCTCAGCCACAGCAACTTCTTCCTAGGAACAACGCCAAAGGCAAGGGAAGCAAGAGAAAAAATGAACTATTGGGACTTCATCAAGATCAAAAGCTTTTGCACAGCCAAGGAAACAGTCGACAAAACCAAAAGACAACTGACAGAATGGGAGAAGATATTTGCAAACGACATATCATATAAAGGGCTAGTATCCAAAATCTATAAAGAGCTTAGCAAAGTCAACACCCAGAGAACAAATAATCCAATCAAGAAATGGGCAGAGGACAGGAACAGACATTTCTGCAAAGAAGACATCCAGATGGCCAACAGACACATGAAAAAGTGCTCCACATCACTGGGCATCAGGGAAATACAAATCAAAACCACAATGAGATACCACCTCACACCAGTCAGAATGGCTAAAATGAACAAGTCAGGAAATGACAGATGCTGGCGAGGATGTGGAGAAAGGGGAACCCTCCTACACTGTTGGTGGGAAGGCAAGCTGGTGCAACCACTCTGGAAAACAGCATGGAGGTTCCTCAAAAAATTGAAAATAGAGCTACCTTATGACCCAGCAATTGCACTACTGGGTATTTACCCTAAAGATACAAATGTAGTGATCCAAAGGGGCACGTGTACCTGAATGTTTATAGCAGCAATGTCCACAGTAGCCAAGTTATGGAAAGAACCTAGATGTCCATCAACAGATGAATGGATAAAGAAGAGGTGGTATATATATACAATGGAATACTATGCAGCCATCAAAAGAAATGAAATCTTACCATTTGCGATGACATGGATGGAACTAGAGCATATTATGCTTAGCGAAATAAGTCAACTGGAGAAAGACAACTATCACATGATCTCCTGATATGAGGAAGTGGAGATGCAACGGGGGTGGGGGTTAAGGTGGTAGGAAAAGAAAAAAATGAAACAAGATGGGATCGGGAGGGAGACAAACCAAAAGAGACTCTTAATGTCATAAAACAAACTGAGGGGGGTTGGGGGGGAGAGGGGTTGGGAGAGGGTGGTGGGGTTACATTATATGTTTAAAAAAAAAAGCTTAAATTTAAAAAAATAAATAAATAAATAAAGAAGGGATGGGAGGGATAGAGATGCAGTCAGTCAGAAACCAAGCTCCCAGGAGACTAACCACAAATAGGAAGGACACTATAAGCACCAAGAAGGGAGAGGAGCAGACCCCACACCACGCACCCCACACACAGGGACCTGTGGTGGAAAGACAAGTCCTCATAACTTTGGCTTTGAAAAACAGTGGGGCTTAACTTTATAATTTTTTACAATCAATGGGGCTTAACTCTGGGTACTTTAAAAACCAGCAGGCTTAGCTCTGGAAGAGCTGGAGAGTGGTAGAAAACTGATATCCTGCACTGAAAAAACCTAATGTAACAAATAACCCCACTGAGATATAGCATTGAAGCAGCAATTTGAAAAGCCCTGGGGTATACATGAAGGAGATTTATTTACTAATCTCAGAGTATGTGCTGAGAAGCAGAGATCTTTAGGAGATTTCTCTGAGAACAGAAAGGCCAATGGGCACCATTTTCTCCACACTCACCCACCCCAATCTAGAGAGCAGGACAATTGTGGGAACCAGCAAACACCTTCCATGTAGCTTGCTGACATCATACTTCCCACATCCACACTCTCCTGCAGATCTGTCCCATTCAACCTGCCCTATTAAGCAGGTATCCCTTCAGAGCAGTTCCTCCTATATATCATTCTGTAAGCAGTACCAGTAGGGGCTGGTGCCTCTCCAAAGTGACTCTAGTCCTGTTGTGAGAGGGGAAGATAGCCATATGTACATTCATCTATAGCCCTAATTCCTGAACCCTATAACTGGCTATACAGAGAGTGGACCTGTCAATTAGTGCATCTACAGCCCCTGCATACAGACTGAGGGCAGGTATCTGGTTTGACTGCTGACACCAACCAGCTACAAGCCCACAGCAGGTCCAGGCTGACCCTTTAACAGCATAGGGACCAAACCCTCCCCACAACAGGCAAAGTGGGCCATTGCAGCCAACTGGACTGAAGACAAATGTGGCTCAGACACAACAGTAGGGTGCATGCCACCCACATAAGAGACACTTCTGAAGCATCTGGTTTTGATGAACAGGGGACATTGTGCTACAGAGCACCACAGGACTTCTGCTTTATAAGGCCACTACTTCCACGGTCAAGAGATATAGCTAATGTTCCTAGTATATGAAAATAAACAGAGACCAACTGAGGAGATAGAGGAATATGTCCTAAATGAAAGTACAGGACAAAACCACAGCAAGAACGCTAAATGAAACATACATAAGCAGTATGCCTGATAGAGAATTGAAAATGATGGTCATAAAGATACTTACTAGACTTGAGAAAGAGTAGAGGATCTCAGACTTTCAACAAAGAGATAGAAAATATAAAAACGAACCAACTAGAGAGGAAGAACTTAGTAATGAAAATTAAAAACACACTAGAGGGAATCGATAGCGGATCAAAGAAGGCAGAAGAATGGATCAGTTACCTGGAAGACAGAGTAATGGAAAACAACCAAGCTGAACAGCAAAAAGAAAGAACAACAAAAAATGAGAATAGGTTAAGGGAACTCAATGACATTATAATCATAGTAACATTTCCCTTTAAAGGATACCAGAAGGAGGAGAGAGAGAAAGGGGAGCAGAAAACGTAATTGAAGAAGTAATAGCTGAAAAATTCTCAAATCTGGGGAAGGAAACAGAAATCCCGATCCAGGAAGCACAGAGAGCCCCTGACAATCAACCCAAGGAGGTCCATATGAAGACATATAATAATTAAAGTGGCAAAAATTAGTGACAGAGAATTTTAAAAGCAGCAAGAGAAAAGAAGACAATTATATACAAGGGAAACTCCATAAGACTGTCAACTGATATTTCAGCAGAAACTTTGTAGGCCAGAGAGGGGTGGCATGATATATTCAAAGGGCTTAAGGGAAAAGAACCTGCAACCAAGAATACTCTATCTAGCAAGAATATATCATTCCCAAATGAAAGTTAAAGGAGTTCACCACTAAACCAGGTTTATGAGAAATGAAGAGGAAGGAAAGACCATAAAAAAGAGTAAGAAAATTAGGAAGCACGAAAGCAGTAAAACTAAGTATATCTATAAAAATCAGTCAGGGATTCACAAAATAAAAAGGTATAAATTATGACACCATATATTTAATATGTGGGGGCAGGGAGAAGAGTAAAAATTTAGTGCTTTTAGAATTGGTCCAAACTTAAATGACCATCAACTTAACATAGACTGCTATATGCATAAGATCTTATATATGAACCTAATGAGTTATCATTAGTCAAAAACTTCTAACACATGTGCAAAAAATAAATAGAAAGGAATGTAAGCATATCACTAAAGAAAGCCATCAAACCACAAGGGAAGAGGGCAAGAAAAGAGAGGGACTACAAAAGCAACTATAAAACAAGTAACAAAAAGGCAACAAATACATACCTATCAATAATTACTTTGTGTGTAAATGGACTAAAAGTTCCAGTCAAAAGACATAGAATAACTGGATAGATTAAAATCTCAAGAGCTATCTATATGTTGCCTACAAGAGACTCACTTCAGACTAAAGATACTTGAGGACTAAAAGTGAAGGTATGCAAAAAACATACACCATGCAAATGAAAGCAAAAAAAAAAAAAAAAAAGCTTGGTACCAATACTTAATATCAGAGAAAACGGATTTTAATAGACCATAAGATACAAATATGGACACTACATAATGGCAAAGGGAATAATCCAACAAGAGGTTGTTATAACAATTTAAATATTTATGTACCCAGCATGGGAGCACCTAAATACATAAAACAACTAGTAACATGCCTAGCAGGATGTTGACAGTAACACAATAATAGTAGGGGACTTTACCATCCCATTACATCAATGGGTAGATTATCCAGACAGGAAATCAATAAGGAAAGTGGCTTTGAATGACATATTGGACCACATGGACCTAACATACGTATTCAGAATATTCCATCCCCAAAAGGTGGAATACACATTCTTTTCAAGAGCACATAGAGCATTCTCCAGAATAGATCACATATTAGACCACAAAACAAAGCTCAATAAATTCAAACCAATCAAATCATATTATGCATCTTTTTTGACCACAATGATACAAGACTAAAAATCAGTTACAAGAAAAAAATCTGAAAAGAGCATAAATACATGGAGGCTAAATAACATGTTATTAAACAATGAATGGTCAGCCGTTAAAAAAAAAGAATCTTGCCATTTGCAACAATATGGATGGAGCTATAGAGTATTATGCTATGTGAAATAAGTCAGAGAAGGACAAATACCGTATGATTTCACTCCTATGTGGAATTTAAGAAACAAAACAAACATACAAAGGAGAAATAAAGAGACAAACCCAAAACCAGACTCTTAACTTTGGAGAACAAACAGATGGTTACCAAAGGGGAAGTTAGTGGGGGTAATGGATGAAATAGGTGAATGGGATTAAGAATACACTTATTGGGACGCCTGGGTGGCTCAGTTGGTTAAGCGGCTGCCTTCGGCTCAGGTCATGATCCCAGCGTCCTGGGATCGAGTCCCACATCGGGCTCCTTGCTCAGCAGTGAGCCTGCTTCTCCCTCTGCCTGCCACTCTGTCTGCCTGTGCTCGTTCGCTCTCTCTCCCTCTCTCTCGGACAAATAAATAAATAAAAATCTTTAAAAAAAAAAAAAAGAATA